>WUAR02009792.1:0-10753 GCA_015164055.2 Chrysaora achlyos
CCAAGTGACTGCATAGCATATACTTTGATGTGTTCAATTTTTTGACAAGATCATAGTAAATTCAATTCCAGTTTTCTACATTTGCAGGTTATGGGGTGATCATGGTCAAAAAGAACTTGAAAATGCCAAAATTTGTCTGATCAATGGAACTGCGGTCGGTGTTGAGACACTCAAATGCTTGGTCTTGCCTGGTAAATTTTTCATTTTCAACACCTATTGAATCTGTTAATAAATAATGAATAAATAAAAAATGAACTAAATTGTAGGTAATGAGTAAATTGTTAATTAATCAATTAATATAGCACTAATTCTGAGCATGCTTACTGTATTCAAAAATTTGATATATTTCTATCTTCTTAGGGATTGGCAAGTATGTTATTGTAGACAATGAGAATGTCAAGGAAGAGGATCTTGGAAACAAGTTAGTTTCATGAAGCCTAATTGTTTTAGATATATCTTTATTGCTAAAAGCAGTAAGCTAATTTAGAGATTGAATTGATTTGAAGATTTTTGACTGTGTATGGAGATTTGAATAAGTGCCCTGAATTAGTTTTCCAACCAGATATGTTAACCTATTCATAACTTGAGTGCCTCTGAAAGGTTACCCACTGAGTTCCCCTTCAAAACATGTTATTAATGTAATGTAATTAATGTCCAGAAAGTTCATTACACCATTCATGGAAATAAAAATCCTGTGAATAATGTTTTTCTTTATTTTTTAGTTTTTTCCTGGACAAGGAGAGTCTAAGAAAGGTATCAATCTAGTACAGATATATTTTAAAAGTTTTTTCAAATAATCATTTGCATTTGTTGTTCTTACCTTCATTCTTCGAAAACATTATATCATTAATTGTACAACCCTCCCAGAATGCTAATTGAGATCTTACTTAGTTCAACTAAAAAGGAAATTAATCTTCTAGCAAATTATTTGAATCTGCTTTGAAATATAAGGAGAAACCTGTCTAGTACAATTTGTACCAAGAAAAGTGCTCCTTGGTGTAAGCTGGACAATGTAAAACATAGCTTTTTTACATATTTGTTTTCTTTTCAAAATTATATTATCTACCAAAGAAGGTTCCCAGGGCGGTGAAAGAAGCATTTCATCACACTGCAAACCTCTGCTGCTTTTTCTGAAAGTTGAAAGTTGCTTTATCTTTGATTTTTGTTTTAGCCAAGGGCACATTGTGCATGCCAACTTTTGCAAGAGTTGAATGAAGATGTTGTTGGGAGCTCATTTGTTCAGGTGCTGTACATTCGTTTTTATGATTCTTCCAACTTTTATACATACCACCACCAACATCTTTGTTAAAAGTGCTACCTCTGTTATTTTTAAGTTTGCTTCTTCTATTTTGCCAGTTAAAAATTTAGGACAAAGCATGCCCAAAATGTTGACTTGCTAAAATATGTAGCCGCTTCTTTGTTAACTTTTAATGATTGTTATAATTTTTTTTAGGATCCCAGTGAGCTAGTTGAAAATGACCCTGAATTCTATAAGCAATTCACAGTTGTCATTGCATCTGATGTTAAAGAAAGGTAGATGTTCACAGTGTTTAAATTTAATGTACAAAACTGTGCCTCATTCACTTTAGGAAGCTCTAATACATCCTGTTTTTGTTGGGACCTGGCTCACTAGGCAAGACCATTTTGTCTGTTGTTCATAAGAAAAATCCAAGAACATTGATCCATAATAGAAAAATATATAATTTTTTTGTTATTTGTTTCAGTGTCTTTTCCTTCCCTTTGAAATTGAGCTGTCTTTTGTAAATGGGCTGGCTATTTTCCATATCAGCAGGCCCTAATTTAAATATGATGATCAATGTAAAAAAGAAAGCTTTAGATGCTCCAAAGCTACTGAAATGTGTGTGCTAACTTGTAATTATTGGAATCTTGACTGAAAAGTGTCAAAGTCTTGTTCACTAATTTCTTGCTGAATTTTCAGTGTCCTCATTAAACTATCTGAGCTGCTGTGGCGTACTAACATTCCCCTTCTTATTTGCTGTTCACGTGGCTTCATTGGATACATCCGATTGGTCATGAAAGAGCATACAGGTGCGATTCAGTAAAACTTTTATATGCAGAGAGTGACACTTTTCTTGCAGTTTGCTATGATTTTATTTGCATTCTGAGTAGTGACTTTCCTAAAGTTTATTCCGGTTTATTCAATTTTATTATTGCCCAAATGGTAGAAGAATTAGAGCAAAAGACCAATGGCACTGAGTGGGAAATGCTTAAGCCTTTCCAATAAGTTTTCTCTAGATTCGTAGAGATTAATCTTGTTATCAGTTCTACAGATATAGGCATTTTGTATTTCTCTCACAGGTCCGTTTGTTCACATTTTTGTATAACCAGTCAACGTGCAGCACTTAACGACCATGCGATAAAACCAATGTAACTTGGTTGGCTGACGTCAAAATATAAAAAGTCTCTGCTTGGTCAAATATAAGATTGGCCTATGTTTAGTTCTACATAAATATAGTTTAATTTTGTCTTTTAGTTGTTGAAGCTCATCCAGACAATAGCCACGATGATCTAAGGATGGACAAGCCGTTTCCTAGCTTGATAGAGTACATGGATTCAATGGATTTAGATGCGATGAATAAGCAGGTGATTCTTAATACGCAATTGCTGCCAAGAGTCTCCATAACACAGCACGTTCTTCGTGATGATATCTTTTTTTCTTTTCACTGACCTTTTGATATCTTTTTTTCTTTTCACTGACCTTTTGGTAGCAGCACCTTCTCCCTTCTACTCCAAACAATGTTGGTATGGTAGATTCATATGTTAGGGTTGATTTAAGCTTAGTCATCCTCAAGCCATTATTCAACATGCCAACGAACGTTGTTCTAGGGGAGCGGAGGGTTAAGTCTTAGCAGCCAATCCAGATCACTGTAAATTAGGATTTGCTGGATTCTCACCTGGTGGATTGTCATGTATTCAACGCTGTTAAACATAAATTACCCATTCAAACGATCATTCTTTTGATCTTTTTAGGATCATGGCCATACTCCATTCTTGGTTATCATCTACAAATATCTTTCAAAGTGGAGGAAAGAGGTATTTAAAAACATTTTCTGATTGGATGCTCTAGAAGATGCTTGACGTTTGCTAGATGTATGTATAGCAGTCTCTACTACTGAAATCCTACGCTGGGTATTTAAATGAGTACATTGGAATAAATCACGAGCTTTTATATAAAACTAAAATATACCCGAATCGAGCTCACAGCTTTGCCGAAACGTTTAGATCTACAGTATATTTTCTTAGTGAATGAGTTGGTCTTTGATTTTAAGGGCATTGTTCTACAGCCTATGAGCTACTCAAGATTTTTTTAAAGGTTCATACTTTTAAATTGGCAAAATATTCTCTTAAAGGCTGCTTTGAAGGCCAAAAAATGCGTAAATGAATTTTAAATTTACAACTATTGCCAGAACTGAATCCTTAGGCGTAACTATTTTGTTATTGGCTATATTCGCTGACCTTTGTTTCTAATATTTAGCACAATGGTCGCATGCCAAATAACTTTAAGGAAAAGAAGGAAATCAAAGAGATGATTGCAAGAGGTACGTTTTGATGCTAATTTGCTTGCAAAAAAGCTGGTGCAGTAGGCCAGTTTCCATGATTTATTTTCTAAATCACCACTTGAGCGAGCCTAGACGTAATATATTGCCTTAAATAAGGATGGCAGCGCCTAGAAATCTGGAACTCCTATAGTAAAACTATTTATTATTTAAAACAGAAGTAGGTTCTTCCTTTATTCACAGCAACTGTATTTCCGGCTGTCGTGCCATCAGATTACAGAATCAAACTAGGGCTTGCATATTTTGCGGAATTATATAAGCTTAACGAGGCTAAATCCAGTTTTTTGCTAAAATACTGAGTGAAATTTGAGTGGCCTATCTGTTACGGCGGAGAAGTACAACTTGCTGCTCATGTAAACAGTCTGCGTAATTATTTTCTATCCCATCATTTTCAAAGTTAGTTTTTTGTTCGGCTCCATTAAAAGTATATTTTGTACTTCATTAGGCGTCTTGAAAAACGAACACGGAGTGGAAGAACTTGAAGAGAACTTTGAAGAAGCCATAAAAAATGTCAACAATGTTTTTGTCCCATCAAAGGTGTGAGCCAATTCTTTTTTCTCAAACTTCCAAACTGTAACTGTAAACCGACTCTGCTCTGAACATAGATGTTTAATATCTTGTGATCGCAACATTTACTATCGGTAATGGATTTCTTTAATAGAGCTTCATTATCCGAAAATTTATAACTTTTAACTTTAGATTTTCTTTTCATCAGGTACCAAGCAGCGTGCAGGAGGTTTTTAACTCTCATCAATGTGACCATCCATCGGAGCCAGTATGTTTTTTTTCGCTTTGTAGACTTTTTATTCAATTGATTAAAAACCTAGATACCTGAAAGATCTAATAGTCTTTTTTAGATAATTTTTAGACCAATCCTTTCGTTTCCATTTCGTCTTAGCTATATATATATAAGCTTAAATTTCTCTCTGCTGGATCTCTTTTAGCACGCTATTTGTAAGCAAAGGTTGGCCACATCATCCTCATCTCTTCTTGTTTTGGAATTTCTTTTAATCTTGTTTTCTTGTAGAATTTGAAGTTTTGGATCCTCGCTAGAGCAGTTAGAGAGTTCCTTAACAATACAGGTAAGTTTGTTTAACATTTTCATTTTATTCAGTACTTTTTGGAAATTCGTCTAGTTTGGGTGAATTCATCACTGCAGCATTGATGGTTCTGCGGTCATGCTTCATTGTCATTTCCTGATAAGCTTGTTGTTATTTATCTATATCGCAATGGATGTACCTATTAGCCTCATGTGAGTTCTTTTACGTTTGCTGTTAATGGACCACGGACCATTAATGTATTTTGGACAACCTTTCTTTCTGCATTGTAGGTCCTTTTTTGATCCACATAACTCTTTCAAAACAAAGTGATTTAGTTGCTTTTGTTGCCAGACGTTATGCCATAGCGTCGTGACGCGTAGGTGTCGTACCATCCAGACGCTGTTTTCGCAATTACAGCAGCGAAGCTAGTCAACACGGCAGGGCATTGTAATATCAAGATTTTAGCCCATGTTGTCTCTCTTACTTTTTCTGTTGTTTTCAATCTTTACCTATATTTCTATCTTCTAATCCTATTTTGCTTTTCTTTGTCAATTTCAATAATTTTATTTAATTTCTTCTTTAATATTTATCGTTTAAGGTTCTTTGCCTTTGAGAGGATCCATACCAGATATGTTCTCAGACTCAGCACGGTACATACAGCTACAGACAGTGTGAGTAATATTCTTTGAAATCTTATGTTATCTATGCTAACTATTATCTGCTTTCTTACGTTCACTAAATTTCACAAATTAAGCATAGTGCTGTTTGTGCGGGACGAGCCAGTCCTGCCACGGGAGCTGCTTTTGTCCCGTGAGGAAGCTGTATGTTTTGAAACAGAACAGAGTTAACGGTCATTCTCAAGGACTTACCGAGCCAGCCCCACTAAGATAAACAGGCCCACAGTTATGGGAATGGTGTTGTTCATATAGGAACAACATAAGAGAATCTCAAATGCATGGACTGTTAATTCCAAAAGTGCTCAAAATCACAAACATAGAGATATGAGGACATGAAGAGTCTTGGACGAAGACTGTCACCAGATTAGTGACTCAGTAGCTACAGATTTACTCTGATAATTGAAAATCACTCACAAGTAGAATTTTAAGTCAATTCGACACTTCCTTTAAAGGTATGGTGCAAATACTATACAGAGGTCTGTGACTTTTAGATTGTTAATAACGGCGGGATAAATATCTTTCTTCATACGGCCATAGCTGAAAATTGAAAGGTCTTCTATCCCTACTATTAAAGCTGTTTTCAAATGAACAGACTCTCCGGGAAGATTTATTTTCTCTTTAATCTTCGATTCTTCTATTTTAGTCATAATCTTTTCCCAGATACAAACATCAAGCAACCAAAGACGTAGCAAGTGTCTGTGAAATAGTGCAGCAATGTCTTATCGATATGCAGCTGGTAATATGCTGTGTTTGTCTCTCTCTTCAGATGATCTCATATTGCTTTGATTTGCGGCTTCAGATAGCGGTCGTAAAACTCGTTAAGATAAGCAAGCATAAACTGCATGGGGACTCAACTTTTACGTGTTTTAGAGTCCCTGAGTTTACTACATGTATAAGTTGAGTCTAAATGCGTGTATAAGTTGAGTTTAACCTGCGTGTATAAGTTGAGTTTAACCTGCGTGTATAAGTTGAGTTTAACCTGCGTGTATAAGTTGAGTCTAACCTGCGTGTATGAGTTGAGTCTAAATGCGTGTATGAGTTGAGTCTAACCTGCGTGTATGAGTTGAGTCTAATCTGCATGTACGAGTTGAGTCTTAATGCGTGTATGAGTCGAGTCTAATCTGCATGTAGGCTAAGCAAGTAGAGCTTCACTTCACAATCTAGCAAGCGTTTTTCAAGATGCATTGGAAATAAATTAGAGGACCCTTTTTCCTCGCTAAATTTTTCGTTTAAACAGTTTCTGGTCGCTAAAAGTTCTTATGATATGGCAGTTTATATGATAAGAAAAAAGCATATGAGAACTTTGTTTTTCCTTCATCAATTCGTTATTATAACTATTGTTATAAAACTCGTTTTCAGGAAGATGATCTTATTTCGGAAGAAGAAGTGAAAACATTTTGTAAGTCATAGTTTTATCAGTTAACATCTTTGCGAAAATTTCTATATACTAATAAACCATACACTAATATATGCTACTTTAACAGTTTTGACAAATCATAGGTTGGTTGCAGCAGCAAACAAAGATATTAATAACTAGCAAATAAATGGAGGAATAAACGAAGTATTAAACCAACCAGTCGAATGTGAACCTGGTCTATGAAATTTAATAACAATTATAAAAATAACATGCAATAACCTAAGAGGGGAGAAAATAGCAAACAATTGATTTAAAAACGTTTGTTGATAATGGTTCTTTTTGACAGGTAAAAATGCTCATTTTCTGCACGTTATTCACGGTCATTCCCTTGGAAATGAGCTGCGTCATTCCACTGAAGGAAACTGCAATAGAATTGGTGAGTAATGCATTTTTTGTTCGTTATTGTAATTAACTCTCTGATCAGACCACTATCTGCTACTTTAGCAAATATGGTACGTCGCATGCAATCTGCAGTTGTTTGATGCTATCTCTGAATAAGTGTAGTATCATTAATGCCAATGTAGTATCACCAACTGCTTTTGTAGCAAATGTTCTGATTCATGAAATCAGTAGTTGTTTTATGTTATGTCTGAATTAGTGTTCTATCATTATTGCCAATGAAGTATCACTATCTGCTTTTGTAGCAAATGTTCTGATTCATGAAATCAGTAGCTGTTTTATGTTGTCTGAATTAGTGTAGTATCATTACTGCCAATGAAGTATCACTAACTGCTTTTGTAGCAAATGTTCTGATTCATGAAATCGGTAGTTGATTTATGTTATGTCTGAATTAGTGTAGTATCATTATTGTTGTACTTATCATTAAATATTTGATACAATAAAGTGCCACAAAATCTATACTTCTAAAGCAATTGACCCAAACTGACATGATTACTATAAATGTTATCTGACTTTCTTTCGAGATCTCTTTAACATCAGCAAGAAGCACGTAGATTTTAATAAAATATTAGCCTAAAAAGTTTTTTCATCTTTGTTAGCTAATCTGATTGGTGATGACGAGGAATCACTGGGAATGATGTACCTGATTTTAAGAGGTGTCAATGCATTCTGGGATTTGCAGAAAAGGCTGCCAGGTAGTTATAGCATATATTTTGGTTCCAGTATCTGCCCAGACTCACTATAGACCCATTACATGAGTCTCATTTTTACCAAATTGGGACTCGAATTCAGAGTTGTTGCAGTCTATTAAGAGCTTTTGCATAGATTCATATCTGTAATAACCTTCTGAGAACTGCTAAAATAATTCCCCTTGCTTAAATTTTTAAGCACATTTGGGTATTTACTGATTTAAACAGAAGCACTTTTCAGTTTCTTGCTTTATTGGGGAGATGGAGAGTTCCTTCTTAATCAATTAATCTTAATTGCAATCATGTACTGTACAGTGTAGAATCATGTTTAGGATTGCTTGATGAACAAAGCACACTGAATCTGAAGCTTTCGGCCCATAAGCTAGTTTATGAGTTATGTAGATTTGGGACTTTTTTAAGTGTCCATTTGTGAAATGTGTCCGTTCCCCTTTTGTGGTCAGGAAATTTGTGACTTTATCTTAGTGTTCGTATATGAGAGGCATACGTTGTTGGCTGTGCCCGTAAGTGAAGATTTTACTTCATTCCCGAATTTCTAAATTTCCAGGGACAGTAGATGACGCACTTGAAGAAGATTTTAGTCAAATGAAGGTAAAATGTTATGATTTGGATTTTTTTGGTGCTTTAATAGCAAGGTTGCCTCTTCTTTCAGTCGTGGTTTTGATTTGAACTTGGTTTGCGGTTTGTTGAAATTCATAGAATTAATTTATTGATATCTACCAAAAGACAAATCATATGAAAAATTGTCTGCAAACGTGAATCAGTATTGAAGTAATACAATTGGCAAACAGCACTTTTAAAAGTTTTATTCATTATTTACTTTCCTTGGAGAATTATTTCGATTGGAATATTATGCATTTTTTTACCAATAATCAAGACGGTTCGTTTTTTTTTATCAAAATCTTTTGAGATCGTAGTTCAGTTTCCTCTCTTGAACGTTAAGATTCATCATAGGTTTTAATCTAAATTGACAAACCCGTTAAAGTGTCCAACTCGCAAGCTGTTGGAATTTATAAACTGCGGTGGACCAACTTACTGGTAAACTTCTACTTACTGTCTTTACCATCTACTCACTTTGCTCTGTGCAATCTCCATCTATTAAAGCATTTTTATTCTTCTTTCAGATGATACTAGATGAAATAACAAAAGCTCTACATGTAAGAGTGAATGTCAAAGACGAGCTGATCAAAGAAATGTAAGTTATTGTTCTGTTGTATAACTCACTGTGATTTGCTTTGTTTATTTCAACAAAAAAAAAACAGTTAAACTTAAAATGAGGAAACACAAATGTTGGCCTATCAAGATTGTGCATTGAACTCGGCACATTGACAATAAATTACACAATCAATTTTTGAAACTTCTATGACCTGTGCTTCTAGATATAAAAATATTCTTTAAATAAGGTATGAAACATCAAAGAAGACATCACAAATGATTTTGCATTTTAAAATAAATAAAAACAATGATTTCAACTCGGGGATGGCACGCACGTATAATTGATCAATGAAATAAAAAATTTAGTGCGGGTAATACGTCGTTTATCGAATGAATCAATTAATTATTTAAAAAGATGACAGTATACTATGAGAAATAAATTTAACAAACGTTTTGAGCTTGTTTGGCCTTCAGGTTAACTGACCCCTAAAGAAGGAAATGTGCACTTAAAAAACTACAGGGTTGTGAGTTCGAGCCTTAGTCTAAATGTGTTTTAGAAGGTTGAATGAAGCAGTTGCCAACTCTCAAAGATTTCAGGCAAACGCAAAAGGAATCACGTGTTTTAGTCACACCAAGAGGAAGGACTGCGGCCAGACTTCTTTAATTAGTTAAAAGCTTTAAAGTGGTCTTTCTGCACCTAGTGAATAAACCCATGCTTTGCGAAGTTAGCAAATGCATGTGCCAATCAGTAACAACATTTATCAATATTTCAATCATTTTGTAGTTGCCGCTGCGGGGCTGCCGAACTGCACACTGTATCTGCAATTATTGGCGGTAAGTTAATGTTCTGTTGCTTCATCTAAACTAATAGCTATTTAGCTTGCCTTACATTGCGTGTATCTTTTATTTTTCGGTTGAATGCCTTAATCAGAGCCATGCTATTGCCTTGGGTGTCGAAGATACTTGAGACTGGAAAGGCCTTGAGTCGAGCTGGCTAATTCATTGCATTCTTTAGTGCAGTGGATTTGCTTTTGGTTTAAAACTCAATTTGGAATCCTAGCTGAGATAAGTATAACAAATACCGTTCGCCAACTCGTGATAATATAGTGTTTTCTCTATGCAGGTATCGCTGCGCAAGAGGCAATCAAAGTGATCACAAGGCAGTTTGTTCCTTTGAATAACACATTTATTTACAATGCAATTAACGAAACATCCCTAGCACTCGAAACTTAACAAGACTGTCTTCTAACTGTTCTTATTCGTCTCATTTCTGCACTAGACTCGGTTAACCTTAAGTTATAAAGAGTTTTTCGTTAGCTCTATTAACACAAATATATATTCTAGAAATAAAAGCTGTGTGAAAATGTTTTCATGTCACCTAGTATATATTTGATACGGTGAACAATACTCAAAATAAGGGAAATTGGTAAGCTGCCCTCGCAGCAGCTTACTGCGCAGAGCCTTGAACTGTAAATACTTCATGTATGATTTCATCTGGATTCCTGCCAAATCAAAACACAACAGGCCTCACCTTTACAAAAAATGTCAGAGAATTGAGGTTAGTATTATTAGCTTTGTTGTTACTTTCATGTACCACAAATATAATAAATCGCTGATTGTTATCTAACCAAATTGGTCAAACAATATCAAGTGAGAGAGTTTGAATAGACAAGATATTGTATGGTTATTTCATAGTGTTTAGAAAATAGTAGTAGTCAGTTTTTATGGTTAAGGCTACAGGCTGCAAGGCTAAGGTACTGACTAGGCCTAATTATAGCTA
>WUAR02009903.1:0-10751 GCA_015164055.2 Chrysaora achlyos
CAATATTAATTATTAGTGCGCAGAAGTTAAAAATTGAAACCGGCTGATACTCAAAAAAGACAACGAGATTTGAATAATGTAATGGCCTGATTGTGAATGTCGAATTATTGAAGAATTCTTGACATTATTGGAATTAATTCATGCGACATCTTATTTTCAAGAAAATGCTCATTTTTTAAAGTTTTTATGACATCATTGGTGGATGACTTAACACGAGGAATATCCTTTTGTAATGTTAATCAAAAGATGACCCAGAGAATTTTGGATTTTATAAGCCTATGCGAGACAAAAGTTACTGAGGATATAAAAAAAGGCTTTATACATTTCAAAAAGAAGATAGATCAAGGTAGTTTCGATGAAACATTGAGCAAAGTCACAGACCTTTTGACGAATACTGTACCAGATGACGAAACATTTAAAAGAACTTTTATATACTGGTGTGGACTGTATCGGCATCAGTTTGATTCATCAATGAGCAAAACAACAGCAACTGCCCTCATGGCTGATCATACATTCAAGGTATGTTGGAATATTTCTGTTCTCAATAAAAAACCAATAAAATACCAATAAAAGCTCTTAAGTTTAAGCTTAGAATTCCTCTTATCTCTAAGGTGCCTTTTGTGAGGATAAAATTCTGTGGTTATGCAAGAATCTAAATGGAGGGGGTGTTTTGGTTTTACGGTTACGCGGATTCAACCATATTTTTGTCCATATTTCTATAAGCTTTTTCGGTTTTACTCGAAATTTTGATCGGTTTTTCGGTTTTTATGAAACTTTTAAGCGGTTTTACGGTTTTTGCAAAAATTTTGAGCGGTTTTACGGTTCTCAGACCCCCCCCCCAAACACCCCCGCTATATGATACACAATTCTTTCCTTTTTTAAGGTGACTGTGAATATTGGAGTGCATCAAGAATCAGATTTGAAATGGCTGCGGCTGTACAACTCTCTTTTTATTGTCATGAATGAAAATAAGGAGGTGGTTACCTGGCAATTCACAAAACGGGAAAGGTTTAGTTATGTAACGGATATGTTATTTAATTTAAAGAGCAGACTTGACACTAGCTCTACACCATTACAGTACTTTATTATAGACAACTGTTGCAAATGGGAACGTAAGATTAAGGAACTTTTTGGTGGACATGTAAAAGTAAGACTTGACTTGTTTCATGCCCTTCAGAGGCTCACTTCAACCTTGGATAAATCGAACCCTTATCATAATCGAATTTGTCAGGAACTGCGCACGATATTTCGCCAGGAAGGGGACAATGGCCCGTTGCGCACCAAACCAACCCCATCAGAAGAGATTATTGAGAGGAAGCTGAAAAGAATTGTCAATTCTTGGGAATCGATCGAAGGACTGCTTGATGGAAAATCTTTTATTAATGCAAACTTTAAGAGGGCTGTTGAAAATCTTCTCTTTCACGTAAAAAAAGGATGTTTATCAGATATCCCACAAGGCTTAGGGACAGGGATGAATGAAAATCTCCACAAAAATTTGAATAAGGTTTTCAAAGGGTTGAAAATGGGACCTGAACTTGCAGTAAACCTTTTAACAGTTTTTTTTTATATTTGGAACGGCAGAAGACTTTGTGATCAAGGAAAACGAATCTACAAAAGCATTTTATCTTTGAGTTTATCTCCATCCGAGGATAGTACAGGGAACAAAGAGAAGTTCGGCATTGGTCTTTCAAAGGAACAAGCCACCGCAGGCAATTCTTCAGCAGATCTTCCAAACCTTGCTGCTCCACCCACAAGACCTAACAAAATTCTATTCAGAAAGGTATTTTTGTGTAAGAAGCTGAATGGCATGTCTTGGTTGGAAAAAATACCTAAGGAAGTATTTTTTGCTGAAAGCATAATTGCGAAATTGCTGCAGATGAGAAAGCCTTTCAACAATAGCACAAAAGAGGAACACCTTGCTACTTTGAGCTCACGCTGTAAAAACTTTGGCCTATTCTCAGCCTCATCTGTCCCAGTTACTACGGATGATGAAAATCAACTTTTAACTGTGAGTGTCATAACAATTGGAAACTACATTCAAAAAAACGATCAATTTGCGGCACTAACTTCACATCTGAAAAATCTAGGGTTTTGTTGCAGTATAAACAATGATTTTACGCTCCTTCAAAGCCTCGTTGAAAAAGAGCTACGGTTTGACTTTGAACACTTGAAGACAAATGAGGAATCCGATAAAAAAAAAAGGTTGTCATTCCTTCTTTCTAACAGTTGTGCATTCATGAAGCCTGAATTTGCTGATTTGGTCTTGCAGGCAATATCCAATATAATTCTCTTGCCCATCATTATATTTACTTCGATCCCTAACATCCCCATCATACCAATAATACCAGAAGGAGAAATGTCCACAACTGATTGTCTTTTTATGTGCATCGACTATTCAGGTTTGGCTACGTTTGGTTTGGTAATAAGGGACCTTGATTCAATGAACCCTAACATGAGCAATCAGGAGAAGATTGGAAAGAAAGACAAAGGATGCAATTGTGGAAAAAATAACAAGATTCGGCAGCCAAAATGTACAATTGTGGAAGGCGCAAAGTACACTACGAAATGTCCCTGCCTTAAAAAACAACAGCCATGTGCTACCTGCAATTGCAAAGGCTGCATGAATCCCTTTGGAACTTCGGCTGCCATTTCAACCAAAAGAACCATCAAGGATAGCAAGAGGAAAGCTGCCCTGACCCATCTACAGCCAGTGGAAAAAAAGGGTGAAGAATTTTTGAAGGATGAAGGGGAGTCAAGTGCAAGTACGCGATGGAACACGGATGAGACCATGTTATTAATGAATCTCATGGAGACAGCTGATGATGGCACTATCTGTCAACTTTATAACAATGTTGTTATCAAGAATGTGGACCACAGACTGTCTCTAGAAGAGAAATCAAAAAGGCAAATTGAAGGAAAGTTGCAGCATCTGCATGCAATTAAAAAAATTTGCTATGCCAAGATATACCTCTCCATGGAAGGGCCTGCAAATTCTTTTAATATTAAGTGATATGAACAATTATTTTATTTAATACGAACAATTTATTAGAGCTTTTCCAGCAGCTAATTAGTGATAAATAATAATAGTGGTAAAAATTTGCAATTTCTTTTGTGAATAGAAAAATATTTTTGTTTGCGGTTTAACTTCTGAATATTTCATAGTTATTTCTCATTGTTTTACTGCTGTGTTTTTTTGCCCCCACCTATGTTAATAATCTTTCCTTATTGGTTCATATTTACACATGTGTTGTTAATCATTCATTTTGTAACAGCTCGCGAATAACATAGTCGCCAATTGAATAGTATCTTTTCATAGCAATCCTCAGGCAACAATACCTGCAGTAAGGTGTTATACTACTAATTTACGCAAAAACTTTTAAATCATAGTTTTTTAATGTGAAATTTATCACTGAGTAGTATAAAAGTGTTAGTTTCAAGTATCAAGGTTCTTTTTAATGTAGAATACATATATTTGCAGAGAAGTATTGAATTTCACCATGGCAACACATAAGCAGCTAATTTTAGTTACATTTGCAGGTAAATTTGCTGCAGAATCTCGAAATTATGTTAGATCTTAATCATTCCTATTCCAGCATTCCATATTTCCCCGTCAAATGGAGGCCACTGCCGAAAAAATTTAGTGTGCAACTGAGGCTAGATTCTTCTTTAACTGGGAAAAAGTTGAAGCCAGTTTACTTTCTGTTCTGTCACATTTTAAAAATTTATTTACATTTCAAACAATTTTGCAATGATGCAATATGAAAATCATAGGGAAAAAAGTTTCATGGAAATAATTATACTGGAATCCTTTCAAAGGAAATACACACAGTTTTTTTATAAGCAATCGCTTATAATCAATCAAGATGTAGAAGGCCTAAAACTTCAAGCAACGTATAGTACACTGGGGAAACGTAAACAACATTTTAAACTACCGTATGTGCGCTGGGGGGCTTAAGCGCGCACAAAAAATATACAGTTAAAATTAAGCAACTACTAAGCAACTTTTGCTATTAAAAGGTAGCCATAAGAGGTCAGAAAATAAACAATTTAACAATCCATGTCAAAAAATCGTTCATTTGGTTTTTGTCCAATACGGCACACTGTGCCATTGCCATTTGCCACATGATCATGGGCCTGCGATCTGCCCCGACTTAAACCCTTTGAATTATCAATTTGGGATTTTTTGAAACAGCTTGTGTATGCAACGCAAAACTTTCATGACATTCAATCATTGCCCGATGCCATTCCACATGGATATAAGTTATTAGATAATATTAATATAAATTAAATGATTAAACAAACCCTAACCCTGATCCTTGCCTAGACCCATTTTTACAAAAAGATACCCTTGGCTAGACTAATTTACTAATGAAACTGAAAGTAGGTGAAGGGAACAATGACAACTTTGACGTTATTTAGTTCGTTTTTAGAAATATCTGCACACATGAATGAGGGTTCGTCGATACATTATCTATGTATTTAGCTAAAATGATAATTGGCGAACACCGTAAATCCTCGAATTAGCCCTCTGGGGGCTTACTTATTTTTGATTATTTTTGGAGGGGGGCTTATTCGAGGGGGGGGGCTTAAACGAGAGGGGGGCTTTTAAAATTATTCATAAAATCATCATCATTTACTATACATTTTGTGATTCATCATCGACCAAAAGAGTGATTTTCTGTCATACCTCGATAAAGTACAAGTATATACTCAAAAGGCTAAAATCAATATGTCAGGGGTGGGGGCTTATTTGAGGGCGGAGCTTATTAACAATTTTTCGCTCTAGGGTGGGGGCTAATTCGAGGGGAGGGCTTATTCGAGGGATTTACAGTATGAACGTTTATTGATTTTTTGTTTTACTTTATATCTTTAATTATCAATAGTTTTTCTTTGAAATTGAGACTATTCTTATTTGTTCCAACCTTCTCTAAGAGGGTTTAGCTGTTGGGGTTGGTTTCGGAAGCATTGGGAAATCAAAATTAGCAACATATGAAAATGCAAGGTAAGCTCTTAACTCTTATAAATGAATGCAAGTTATAAAAGTTATAATTTTGTGACTTTCTGAGTTCTTTATGGAAGAAATTATATTAGCTTAAATCCTTAGAGCAGCTTTATCAAACATAGCAGTTCGTGCTAATATAAATAAAATAAGAATAAAGAACTCTTCAAACCTAGTCATTCATTGATCATTTTTTTTTAAGATTGTATGGCCAGATAATGTTTTAAAGACCTCTTATAGCTCACAAAATAACATATTTGTTTTTCATCAATTAGAAATTTAGCAATTGGAATTGGAATACAAAATTTCCCAGAAGGTCTTGCTGTAAGTCTACCCTTGAGAGGATCTGGGTATTCTGCATTAAGAAGTTTCTGGTGAGTTTTTTTGAACTTCTTTTTGCAATCTTACAGTGTTGCACAGATAAGGCTAGGAGATGTTGACATAGACCAACTGCCTACCAAATGCCAGTTATTTGTAATCTACAATTCGCTAGTCCCCATCGTGCAATATGCAAACTATTAATGGGCTTTATGGACACTGATCTGTCCTTGCTCAAGGACACAAACTAAAGGTATTAAAGAAGAAGTGTAACTCAAACATTCGTAAAGGTTTTTCATGCAACGATTCATTAATGACTGGAACAGATTATCAAGCAAAGTCATCAACTGTTGTACAGTGCAACAATTTGAATGAGCATATGATCTACTAAAACACAGACAGATTCTCCTGTACGATTTAGTCGTGTTATAGATCGTAACAGGGCTTTATAGATCGATCTCATTCCCTTAATTACTTATATTATAATCATCATCGTTATTATTATATGCCCTAACTGACTGTTGCTGCTACAATCAGTCATCACAGTAATGATATCCACTAGACGATGGCTAGGAGGATGGCCCAGTGGTGAGCGAGTCGGACTGGCAATCCACAAGTTGTGGGTTCGATTCCCACCCAGGTCAAACTCCGCCGTGAAAGAGTGAGGAGAGTCGCCAGCTCTCTGTAATTCCAGGCAAAATCCAAAAGGAATCACGAGGTGTGGTCACATCGAGAGGAAGGACTGGGGTCGCACTGCTTAGACTAGCCCTGGGCTATTTCAGTGTCCCCCCTGTGCTCAGCACAGAAACCCATACCTTGCGAAGATAGCAAGCGTATGTGCCAATCAATCAAGCAATCAATCAGACTCTAAAATTATCGACGCTTGTTGAATTGCAGAAAAGGATCTGCAAGTATGATTTCGGTCCCTACTGGATGCGTAATTTTGATGTCATATTGAATAATATAATATCACAAAGCTAATTGTAGTTGGATGGGTATATCATTACTTACCATCTGAATTGCTCAAGCTTGAGAAGAGCCTCTCACATCACAAGCTCTTCTTTGTGTACTTTACCACTTGTTCAATGCTTTGAGGCAATGCATGAACATGACCATATTGCACCACGTCTCCTTGTCATTCTATTTAGGTATGGACAACTCAGTGGCATGGTTGAGCCGATAGCAGGAATATTTGGCGCTTTCGCAGTAGTTGTATGTGTTTATTGACCTTATTCCTTTTCTCTTCAGTCACTGCATCTGTGTCAAATTATCAAAATTAAAAATGTAAAGAGGCAGTTTGAGTCAAAAACTCAGTGCAAAATTACTCAATGTGTTGAGTTTTTTCTACAATCAATATTTCTACAATGATTTTAACATATTAACTTTTACACAACACAAGCCCGTATCTCGTATTATTGATCCTTCAATTTTCTGCGTAGGTGTTGGCCTTACTCTCGTCTTTATTGCTTCTAGGTCGCTGAACCATTATTACCGTATGCACTGGCCTTTGCAGCAGGTGCAATGGTTTATGTGGTCGTTGATGATATTATACCTGAGGCACAGCTACGGTAAGATATTACCGGCTTTGCACTACGTACCAGCAAGCCCCGGTCAAATGTAGGCAACATTTTATCCAGCATCGCCCTACACGCATGTTGGGTGGAATGTTGGCTGCGTACGGTCACCCCTATCCAGCAGGAGCCAACCCCAGGAAGGGCACTTGGCTCATAGACATACGGGGGGGGGGGTCAGTCCGAGAATTTCAAAAGCTACCGAAAAAAATATCAGCTCATTTTCACAATGGCTCAAAAATATCAGCTCTATTTATATTATGTACCCAAGAATATCACAAATTGTATTTAGGATAAACTATACGGGTTAAAACACGATACAAAGCTATTAATCTAACAATGAACAGTGCATATGGTTCAGATGTCGATTTCTTGTAGATACCCAAAAATATCACTTTTTCTAAATTTGATACCTAGAAATATCAGAGTTGTATCTGCTATTTTTCTAGGACCTAAAAATATCATTTTGGACAACTTTTTCACCCAAATATATTACTTTGAGCAAATGTCTGACCCAAAAATCGGACTGACCCTCTCGTATGTCTATGTGCCGAGTGCTGGAGAAAATTGTATTTGTAGTGTGGCTACGTTGGTCAAGGTCCTAGTGAGACCTCAGGAAAAAAAGAGTTGACGGTTATTTATGTTCCTAACTAGTGTCTAATCTATAATTCCTCAAAGAAAAATAAGGACGAAAAGCACGCGGGAACTATTTTGGTCATAAATACGGTGCATAATTGTCTGGGTCCGTCCGGATCCGATCCCGTGTAAACGGAATCATTTTTGGATCCGAACCCGTGTAAACGGAATCATTTTTGGATCCGAACCCGTGTAAACGAACCCGTGTTGTGTAAACCGCTCCCAAAAAAGTGGATCGGATCCTAACCCATATGGATCCGATCTCGTGTAAACAGGGTCTTAATAACTGTTTGTTACTAGATCTGTATCTAGTTATGTATTTTACCTTTCAGTGGCAACGGAAGACTGGCAACTTGGGGAACTGTAATTGGATTTATCGTTATGATGTCACTCGATGTAGGCCTAGGATAAGAATTTGAGCAGTTGTTAGCATGACTGGTATTGTGGAAAAACTCATTAATTCAATTTCATCATATATTTGTTAAAGCAGGTTAGCTTAGGTGTGGCCCTCCAACAGGGGTAATGAATCACGAAATCACGGTGCAAATTTGTAAAAATTCAAGTTTTCACGCAGAGTTTTTTCGGCATTCACGTTTACATTTACCTGATTTGTGTTCTGAGTTTCACAATCGATGGAAATGTAGGTATATTTCCTTTTCTGACAGCTTTGGTGGTGTGTGAAGTCGATAGGCCTGTCTACCCTTTTGTAAAAGTGCTAATATTAAATGCCTCCGCATTACCTTGCAACTGTTGACCTTTCCCCTAAACTTGATATGAAATATGTTTCAAATATCATCAAATACTTCTTCTCTGTCGTGACAAGAATCGAAAGCTAAGAAAAAATAATTGATTCACGAATTCAAGTTTTCACGTTCAAGGGCGAACCTTAAGTCCCAAAATCACGCCAAAAAATTTGCCAATTTCCGTTTTCAAGGTCCAAAAATGGTCCAGCTTCACGAAAAACCTATTGGGGGGCCAGTAAGGTGGCGTTTGCACCTGCTGTAACTAAATATGCACTAGATCTTAAAATTGAATTCAAAACAAGTCAAGATACAAAATCAATTTGATAAAATTGTCTATAAAAAGTATTTATGTTTCATCAATGTTAATCAAATTTGGACCAATAACTATTAGTCTTGGAAACTGTCGGAAAAACATTTCTCTGATAAAAAACGAATTCCTGATTACGAAAAGATGTTTTATATTTGCAATACAGTTTTGCTGAAACAAAAAAAACGAGATTTTCGTAATCTTAATGAAAATATCGTTTTATACCTCAAGAATGAATAATTTACTATTCAAGTTGTAGCTTCTTATATTGATTAATATTATTTTTGTTGCTTCCCCTATTTTGCTTATATCATATTTAAAGGACAAACCCTTGGTAGAAATCTGCTGCCGGTGTTATAGCTAATGCCTTTAGAAGGTAAATGATTTTGAGGGGAAAAGATTTTAAATTTTAATCAAATATTACTATATTTGTTACTAGTAAATCAAACGTAACGAAATGTGGAAATAATAGAACAGAGTTATATTCAGTTAAAAAGACTCGTTTCTTTTCAGGCTTACTTATATCAAGTCAATATATGTTTTTAATAAGTTAATGCTCTCCTCCAAAAACTCTAAAACGCAGGAAAGACTGGACCTCGTGTGTATCACCATACAATGCCCTTCACGACTTGTCTGCATAAGATAGGAAATTGATTGCAAGGAAAAAAGTCCGCCGACTGGAGAAAGAGATAGGAAAAGGCAGAAGAGGGAAGGAAAAAACGAACCAACGGCAAGGTTTCAAGAACGTAAAACCTCGTGCAAATTCGTGCAGGTAGCAAACGTCCCAAGACTCGCACGAGGTCAAGTGGGCGTAGCAAAACCGGGTTTTGTTCACCAACTAGCACAGAGCCAAAAATGCACGCAAACAAGGCAGTTTCTTCATGAGGGCATTAACCCAGGTTAAACTACGTATAACCGTATAACCAAATTCGTCTAACCCACATGAACATTCACTCGAAGATGAGGCTGGAGTTCTTCGTCTTACATCAGAATGAGGTCAAAAGTCCTTATTCTCTATAACAGGTATAGGTTTTTTGTGAATTCTTGTTATTGATTTATAGGTCACGATTCCTATTTATACCGCAATTTATACACTTCTGTTATATTTTTGATAACAAATTAAATGATCAAGGAGTGTGAAAAGTTTCAGAATGTGAAGTGGATTAGCAAAATTTCAAACATAAGTTATAGAATTGCTTATATGAATATATAAATATAAAATGTGCTTTTTATCGCAAGTAAATGATCAACCTTATATAAGATCATGTTGTCAAATGGCTTCGCGGCCCTCAAATAATTTAATTTGGAATCTTAGTCCTCTATCTCACGGAAAGAGATCCAGAGGACGCCCCTGTTACACATGTGTGGATCAGCTGATAAAAGACACAGGTCTGGGCAAGCAAAACTTGAAAGATGCAATGGATGACATAGCAAAATGGAGGAAATTGATTCAAAGATGTCTCGTACAATCTCGCCATAACTAACTTTGTTGTTTTGTGGTGTTTCTGCCTTTCAATCATATAACTAACTAAACTAACTATCACAGTGTAAACGTAAACGTTAAGTCTCCACTAAAAACGAATGATAACATAAAACTCAATCGCTTTTAATAAACGTGCGATTTTCTTGGCAAAGTCCATTATCAATAAAAACATAGGGGAATGAATGTTTACAAGCTGTTGCTGATAATTCCTGTTTATTTGTGAAACAAATACGGCTTTTTATCGTCACTTCCGACAGGTTCTTGCATCTACTGTACAACTGACCAAACAGTGGGGTCCATTCCCCTTCTACGCATCTGCACGCTAGGACCATTCTATCACATTTTCAGAGGGTTTTTGAATACAGTTATAACATTGCCTAAGCTTGCTGGATCCAAACTAGGATTTTGTCTTTCCACAATCCAATTAAGAATTTTAAATGATAGCATGTCCGATCAACTCGATAAAATGATAAAGCGAAATGTGTTCTGATAGAAATGGTATTGATGTTGATATTTCATAAATTATCCCCTTTATAAAGATAAAGTTTGCCTGTTCGCCTTTCCCTACATGACGCGTAAGCTCGTGGAAACTGGATATTCAGTTTGATTGACCTGGAAAATGCAAAAGTAAAAAATAAAGCGATTTAAAAAGTTATTTGTAATTCATAAAAACTTTTACTACATATTGAATCAG
>WUAR02010014.1:7150-22965 GCA_015164055.2 Chrysaora achlyos
AATTACTAAGTGTAACTTAACAGGCTACCCTAGGATTTTAGGAGCTTATTTTTCCAGATGGTATATCATACACTAATGAGGACGAAAAGAAAGCGGTATTGTTTTCTTTGTGCAAAAGTGTAATGACATCAAATTAACGCGCTGCCAGCACAAGAAGCAAAAGTGTTAGCATACTATGACTCTATGGAACTACTAATTTGACAATCTGTTCGGAATTTCCCGTTTTGTCTGAAGAATTCTCAACTAGTTTCTAGCTTTCCTGGGAATATTTTTGAATATTAAAACCTAGGTTCCCTTTTCCAATCTTTCTTCAATAAGTTCCAAGCCTCATAGCTTGTCAGCCAGCCCCGTAAATCAAATGCCCTCGCACAAGAAAAAATAACCATATTCCTGCAACAAACCTATACAAGGTTGTACAAGTAGCCGAAAGAGAGGAGCTGTCCAAGAGGGTCTGGTAAGTTTGTGGTTCAAGTAAGTATTGCCTCGCAGCTCCAGCACAAGCAAGAACATTTTGCACCCATTGGTGCGCACAATGAAGACATTGGAAGCCTTTGGTGAGGAGAAATCTATGTCAAGCCAGCAAGCTCATCAAAAAATTGTGGCGTCACCTCCTTTGGTTGCTGGTTTACACCCAAAATAGCTGTCTCTTTCGTGCAAATCGTAGTTTAAATGATGCAAACCCGATGGTATGGATATTTGGTCAACCATCAAGCAGACGGCAGCCGCATACGCCTTTGCTTCTCCTTCACCTCAATACGTCTCGAGTCCATCAGCTAAGTCAATTCTTCTTTATTTTCGTTAATCTTTGGTTTGTTGCCGTCTCTTTGGCACTATCGTTGGTTTCCTGTATCATTTATAGTTATACTAGTAAATAAGTGTTCTTGTAATATGAATACATTGTAATAATCTTGGTCACAATGATGCACGCCCTCCCTATGTGGCCTATATTTTGACTTCCAAATGTATTTATTCTCCAAAGGCTTTCTCTCACATTATCTTTATTCCTGCTCCACTCAATAGCTCTTTATAGTGAGTGTCCACCTGGCTCAATACCTTGCCCTGTGTTTAATGAGACACTTTCACATACCTTTCTTTGGATTTTTAAAAATTTAGAATGGAAATAATTCTTTAGTTTGGAAACATAGGCCATTGAAGTCGCGGTCTCAGATTTTTGCTTTTTATCACCAGCCACTGGCGTTAACTTTTTTCTTTTCTCTAGCAGGAGGTTGAATTGTTGACTTCATTTGAGTTATTGTTTTTCTAGTGTGTAGGGCCAATTTCCTCAATGATTTCTTCTTCCTGCTAGGCCATCATAGCAACTAGCATCAAGATTCCCAATAGCTGTTAAGGGACTTACTTCTTTAAGGAAAATCATCTACTGTGTCCCTAAGGCGAGTGGTCGAACGATTTAGCGTTTGCCTTTCGCAATCCTTGCTAGTGATACAATGATAACTTTTAAAGAACCGTTATACTACCATTTAAGTTGCAATGATAACAATACAGGTCTGGAATCAAGCCGAGGGTTGGAATTAATGTTTGTACTCACGCACACGCAATTACTATCAAATCTTAGCAAAGAACCGAAAGCTGCCCAGCCCCCCTTGTTTTAACTCGCCACAAAATGCAGGTCTCCTTTTCTTTCTCCTTTGTTTTTAGTTGATTAGAGAAGGATTTATTCGCATGCAATGTAGCATGCGGCGGAAGGGTTTTTCTGTTTATTCGCCAAATAATATTCGGTAACGTAGTTACGCCACATTCAACAATTAGATTCAGAGTAACACTGCTTTATTCTTGTTTTAGAGCAGTACGTCTACAGTCTATTTTATTCCAACATTAGTAAAAAATATCGTTTCTTTCATGACCCCTTTTGGATGGTATTATTCTTGTCATTGCCTCATTTTCGACTGAGAAGAAGTGAATTGTCCTAGACATGAATTTAACACAATCCTTTAAATTTGATTTTTCTCTCGAATGCACTGAAGATAAATAACAATTTAACCAAAGTTAATGGTCGAAAGAAATTAGTTTTTTTAGATCAGAGGATGAGGATTTAAATTGTGGGGTTTAGAACGAGGCCCTTTATTATTATTTATTTATTTTTCAGCAAAACCCTTATATATACGGTCTTGTTTGCTGTTCTTGCTATCTTTGTTCAGTGCTACTAATGTGAATCTATAGATTTAATCATTCCTACGGGTTCGCTTATCTATGAATTGATTCGTTGGTAAACTAGGATAACACTTTTGATTTCAGCAGTACCTTGTCTCACTATTACCAGATAACCCTTTTTCAGAAGGGTATTGCATCAGATATTTTGCCATGTACAGCCATTGGAGTTTTCACGAGTCACCATATCTATAACAATATTAATTTCTTCTGTTATAATAACTTTGGTGTTGTTGCTCTGAGTTTCATGGTGTTCTGGGATCATCTGTATTGTATTGACACTATGGACACAGGATACAAGAGTAGTGAGCCACGTGTAATAGGCATTCGGAGTGTGATGATATATAATTTTGTTGTGTTATGTTTAACTCCGTCGATCTCTCTCTTTAGTTGTTCTTAACAATCAATACGTTCAATGTGATTATTATAATCGGGTAATAATTCCCCTTCATTATATTGCGTAATATTTGTCTCATACAACCCTCAAAAACCTACCGCTCTCACAATAATAGGATTTGTCATCACACGCAGACTCATAATATGCATCGGGTTATATATGCTAACCCCTCTGTGGAGCGCTGTGAATACTATCCTTGCTAGATCCGACCCAATGCTTATTGTCCGACACCCAGTTTAAATTTCACGACAAAGACTGGCGGGAATGACTACATGAGAACACAGAGAATTGACATTCCGTTGAACTGGCGTCCATAAATGACAAAGAATCCCGTTGTCGACCAAAAAAAGGCCAATCCAACAGGTCTACCAGTAGGGTTTATTCAAAGAAAGCAAGATTAAACCAGAAACCATGACGATGGCACCATTCGCAGTTTGAATACTACAGCTTTCAGGACGTGTCTGCAGCAAAACATGTGCGCGCAAAACTTCAATGTAAAACTTTTCGCTGACAACTGACGGGAGAGCTTGAAGTTTTTGAAACGGCAACAGGAAGACGGCAAAAGTGGTTTCTTGATATAAAACAACATTTCTATTTCAAGGCCCAAGCCATTAATCAAGACATTTATCATTTTCACATCGGACAAAGACAAACGCTAAAATTTTTAAATTATACCTTCCGTGCATGCTAGAAGAAGATCCTTGTCATGTTGTTTTCTAGCATACAGTTTTTGGCGAGAGAGAAATTGAAGGTTTTGATGAACGCCTTCAAATCATCTTAAAAAAACCAATCAAATAAAAAAAATTTGAATGAACCAATGATAGTACAACAACTAATCGAATAAAGTGATAACCAATGAAATAAAATAACAGTGTGTCGAATAACAGTTCTCTGTGTGTCGAATGTTCTAGCAATGTTTTTCCAATGGAATTGCGCAATTTTCATTAACCTGCAATTTTACTGCGAGGGCAAGGTACACTGAGAAGCCAAGGACTGAGCTGCGACAGCTTTTTTAACAAAACAAATGATACTTTCATTTTCATTGTCATGGGACAATATTTGTTTGTCGAAAAACATGTTTACATTGTTTGGAACAATAGCTGTCTGGACAAAGCTGTTTTTGCGCATTACGTTGTTTTAAGTTGAATTGGCAATGGTTGGTTAGTAGAAAGTACCGTGTTTACCGTGTTCATTAATCCCTTAACGTCGTTCGAATAGTATAAAGAGCTAAGGTTTGTTTTCGTAGCTAATTAGATAGCTCCATCCTTCAGGCTGAAAGGATTGCGATGCTCAATAAGAGTTAAGTAATTTAGAGCAATAATAGACCACCGATCAATTAATAGAGTGTTTGGCAGAGCCTTAACAAGCACTGCTTTTTCTTGCTAATTAGGTTGAATTTAACAAATCAGTGAATTGTTCACTGAACAAAGGATGCTCTCACCGTGAAATTATATATTCGTTTCAGCAAGCAAGATTAGTTTTAGTACGTCCCCCTATAATTTATTAAAGCCCACTTAAATGCACGATTAAATCCCAGAACAAGAAACATCGCAAACAGTGCCACAAAGCGATGGAAGCAATGATTTCTGGAAATATATTTTATTCCCCATTAGAACCCCCTCAAAAATAGAAAAATGCCAATACATTACAACATCACTCTGTATTACTATACTAAATACAAAATAGGAATACATTTAGTGATATGCGATGCTAGGTGCCTATGTGTGATCGAACTATAAGACTATTATCATAGAGTTTAATACCATCCTGTTTCCTTCAATTTTTAACCCCAAAAATACACCCAAAAACTTACAAGAACTTGGATTCATAAATATATTTAGCGATATGTGATGCTAGGTATTTCTTTAATAGGATATGTGATTCCCAAATTCTCCATTGGGATGGCAATACTCCTCCTCCATCCACTGAACTACCGTTATAATCCTCTGTTAAATAAATATCAAGTTAAACAAAGATATAGGAAAAATGTCTTCCTGCAACTCAAAGTTATTGAGCACAAAAATATAGTACTCACTGAAGGCAAGAATGTACAGTACAAAAAGTGAGATATGGAAAGTTCAAATCGACATTCTTTTTGATTGAAAAATTCATTGTTATCTGTGGTTTATTTCTAGATTTGGATTTGTCTCTTTCGCCGCAAAAAATGCTGTTTCAAATGTTTTGAAGCAAGGGACAATATACTTTGAAGGGCGTAAGATTACTGTAGCGCCGGCTGTAAAAAAACAAGTAAGTAGTTTGTAACACATGTTTGGTATATAATTTGTTCCAAAAAACATTGATTTAACATCTTTGACCTGAAATATTGTATAGCCACAAAGTTTTTTCCATTCAACAGATGCGCCAAGAACGGAATAGCACAATATATAGCTATAAACTAGCTCACTACGGCTCACTACGGTGCGTCAGACTCAACCTGACAAACAAGTCCTACTACCCAAACCCAAAGTCAAACGACGAGCTGCTTTACATCAACACGAAATCTAATCATTCACCCTCTATTATCAAACAGCTTCCTGCAGCCACCAACCGTATAATTTCAGATATAGAATGCAGCGAAGAAGCATTTAATATAGCAAAGCAACTCTTTGAAAAGCCCCTGAAATCTAGTGGACTTATAGAAACAGTCACATAAGTCAAATATAACACACCTGCATTTGAGAGAAAAAAATTAAGAGAAATACAATCTGGTTTAACCCTCATACAGCAAAACCATCCAAACACTAACGTTGCAAAAACAGTTCTAAACCTAACACAAAATCACTTTACCCCAACAAACAAGCTCCACAGCATCTTCAACAAGAATAATATGAAGTTAAAGTACAGCACATCAATAATTAACAAGCACAACAAAAATATCACTAGCAACAGCTCCACAAAAGCCCCTCGCAACTGCAGAAGAAAAGACGAATGTTCACTAGAAAACTAAACGACAACATGAAAAACTATCAAATCAACTGGCCAATCATCACAAATAGAAAAGCAAATACCAATTTTCGAAATACCGTCACAAGAAAAATTAATATTAGTAAACACCTCAGCTCTAGAAAATAATAATAAAGATCAATTTAGCACAACATCAGTGAATGAATATAACAATAGGGCTTCATGTTATCTATTGATTCATAAAAGTCTGCCTGATGATCGTGCAAGCGTGAAACTCGTAGTAACAGAAATGTGACGTCTCGTTTGTAGTATATCTTTATTTTGCTACTATTTCGCTCTAAACGATAATGTGCCAAATATTCTGAATACCACTGCATTTATATATATATACATAAATCATTTTGCGTTAGAAAATTCAAGATACTATTCAAAGAGGAAAAGAATCAAACATGATTTTTACAAGGAAGTCTTCAGTGGATGAAAGAGAATATACATATATGGTAGATATAAACGGAAACATCTGTTTTCGGCAGCTGCCTTTGCAGATCTTCTTCAAACACAACACCATGTACAGTTATTGACAGGCTAGCATTTGGGAACAAGTAGCTAATCAAAACTGCGTTTAAGTACATCTTCTAAATTTTGGTATATTTTCTTTGATCTTTGATTTGAAAATGAAAATAGGTACAATGAAACGAGAAATAGAAAGAGTTTTTAAAGGAATTTAGTGATAACAGAACCATGGTTATATTCGAAAAGATGCACTAAACAATAATGTGTGAATATATTTCACTAGAGATTATTAGATCTACGTAAGGCGCATGAGCCATACCTTTTATTTTCTATCATTTGCATACCTACTCAAATTTTTGCTGAGCTCAGAAAATTATATAGTTTTGTCGAGAAGCAGCTACATGTGCCTTTTTCACCCCAACTATGTAATTTCCAAAACTTAAGTTCTAAGAAATTGCGGTGGTGGCCAAGTGGATAACTCGTACTACAATAGTTTTAAAAATGGTGACTAACACGAAATAGTCCAATAGTGGAAGGGGGAGTATCATAACCCAGCGATGGAGTTTACGACACCAGGTGAATTTTATCAATTTAGGGTTGAAGATTCGAAATTCCGATGTAATTCAGTCATATCAAGGGGCTTTGACAAAATTTTCTAGTTTTGCCTTTGTTATAGTTATACCACCATTCTGAGGCTATGTTTGGTGTGTATTAAATACATGTTATATACACGGCCATAACAGCTATGTGGAAAGTTTAAAGTAACATTTCGTTTGCGAATCACTGAAGTCTGGAATTCAAATCTTGCTGTGATCGACAACCTATACAAATAAGTTATATCAGCTGTCTTCCTTTAAATTTCTATTCGATATTCTGTTTGCTCAATCTTTTTTGATGCTGTACCGTACATTTTACCTGTGATGTAGTAATGATCCGTTATCGTCCTTTGGACTCGGACAGTGCAGACAGTCACAACACTACTACGTTACTGAGGGCATGCTTTGTTAGCCTCTTGTACAAAAAAGAAAACTGAAAAATGGCAACTTTGGGGGCTTAAAAAGGTGCAAGTATCTAATTCTTAGCCAAATAGCTCAAATATTTCAATTAAAATCGCGGTGAGATTATTGTGTACCACATGAGTTGTGTTATGATTTATTTGTATTATAAATTCATTCAAAGATGATCAAGTTTGGAGACTCCGTTCTCCTCAAATTAGATCTAAATATGAACAAATTGTAATTCAATTATTTCAACCTTGTCGGAATATGCTTCAGAACCCAATTTCATAGCCAATTTTCATTGCAAACATTGTCAAGAGAAAGCTCAACAAGTCCAAAAGTGTAGGCGTATCTAAAACGCAAATGTGTGCAGATATTCTCGAACAAGCCATTTACGAAAATAGATAGATAAAACAAACTTACCAAGTAATTAGATATGTCAAAAGAAGTAATGGTATTTGTAGAGGAATATTCTGCTGTACTAGACTATCAACCGGGAGAAGTAGCACAAACAAAAATTCATCGAGTGGCATCAGTTTACATCAGCTGCCAAAGGATACCAGTATTCGACAGCGCTGGGTCATAATTGGTCGTAGAGATTTAGAGCCGTGCAGGTATTCTTCAGGTCAATCTTTATGCTAAGAACATTTTCTCTTAGCGGATTTTACACGTGCGTTCTTCTCTCTTCCCGGATTTGACAATAAAAGCAACAAGCCATGTCTTCGCTGAGACGCTGTTCCTTCGATCCACAAACCAAATTAATAGCAGCAAGCAAACAGTCGTGATAAACTGATCGTGAGGTGAGCGGTATTGCTGAACGTTAATTCCCTGTCAAATTTAGATTGAAAAGTATTGTAATATCTGATTCCATGTAAACAGGATATGACCACCTTACTGCATCTGAGTTGTCCTTTCGATGTCAACAACCAAGTGCAAACTCGGGCATTTGTAGGAAAGGGTTAGGGTGGATAGCAGAGTCCAAAAATTGATTAAATGGCTGCATAACCAGAGGAAATGTCTAAAATAATTTTTGCAATTCAAGCTGGGGGTACTCAAATAGAGTATTGACAGGGAAGGGACACCATGATTATGAAAGTAGAACCAGCCTTTATACTGCTTTCTTTTCAAGCAGACCAAATTTTAGGAAGAAAATCTACTGACCCTCTACTGAATCTACTGAACTTTGATACAAAGTGATGGTATAAATGAAGGAAGTGATTTGTTTATCTATATTGAACTATTTTTCTTTTTTATTGTTAGCAAACATAGATGATGTAGCTCACACGAAACCTTATAAATTTTGAACCTTATAAATTTTGAACAAGTTGTTCTCTTTGTTTCACTGACAATGTAGATAAAACCGTTCCTGTTTAGACAGAATCTAATTTGTTGGTGTTTTACAGTATGTTTTACAGTATGTGCGCTTACTGTTCCATGTTCTGCTTTAAATGCCAAGACGGGGAACCAACACTTAAGATGACAATCAAAGCTGTCCAAATTGTGAAAACAATTGTTTCAAATTCTGTTCACAGCCCTTTCTGTTTGGTCCCCATCTTGCTGGCAATGTATTATTGAGCTTTGCTGCTCACACTGCAGGTGGATCACTCATCAAAATCATGCTAGTTTTAAGACACATCGGTCTTGCAAGACATTCTGCAAGGACATATTTTCGACAACAGAAGCAATTCATTTTGCCTTCAGTTATTCATCACTGTGAATGGTGCAAGTAGACCAAGTTGACATCTGCCACACTTATGCCTGACAAACAGGAATGTAAATATACATATAACAGAAAAAGTTTAGTGTCCTTTTCATTGAATAAATGTTTATGTTTCCTTAGAATTATTTTTCCAGTTTGTTAGCATTTATGTAAGCTTAGGTAGGCACCACAAATCATGGACAAAATTACTTGAGACATTACAAAAATTTTGATACCTGTTTACATTTCATCAGATAATCTGCCCCTCTCACCCCAAATCAATGTTGGTTTGGTATTATTTCAATTTCAAATCGATTATCTACCAAACCAACATTGAACCAAGGGGGAGGGGGAGGCATATCTTGCTTAGTGCTTGCGTTAAGTTTATTTTTTTAAATTTAGCATTTTGTCTCAACAATTTTGTCCATGATTGTCTGAAAATTTTTAAAATGTTGGCACTTGATCCCGCACTTGTAAGATACGAAAATTACGATTAATAACGACTTGTCAGAAATTGTAGCATTTGGTACGTAAGTTGTTATGAATTTTATACAAAAAGTGGATTTTAAAGACGAAGGTATGCATGGACGGGGGATGTATGCCCTATTACCCATAAGTAATGGAAAAGTTATGGCAGGCATACTGTATATCCGTTGGAAATATATTTTAATTCCTTGTCAGAATAAATTTAGGAAAATTGCTTTACTGTATTCCCATCTTTTTTATATTAAGATAAAAAAGCTATGGCTGGTGTGATTTGCTTGTCGACAAGATTGATGTTGCCGACAATCACGTCAGAATACTGTAATGACAGCGGTGAAACTAACAGTTCTTTACACACCTTATTGTTTGGAGAGAGCGCTTTTTCTCCTCATATGCTAGAGACCGCTGGGGCGCATGCTTCTCAACTGGGGTGTGGCAGTAGTGTCTAACAAGGGAATAAAATAGCTTTAAAAATGGCGTTATCCTTCCCTGATCAGTAAAGAGACATGGTTTTCAAGAAAGGTATTCTAAGAGACATCTCTATTTACCTGCGATTTCTCCATCAAGAGAAGGGAGTTTCATTGCCTGAGCTGTGCAAACAGTATCCCGAGATATCAAGGGCATCTGTTTATCGACATGCCAAGCAGAGAGTGGATACCGCCAAAACCTTAAAACGATCAAATGGCGCTGTGGGGAGACCAAGAAAATTGAACAGACAACAAGAACGGCAGATCATAAGACAGATCGCAAAACTTAGAAAAATCGCTTTTCTTCCAAGCGATTAATGAAAGAAGCTGGGATAGAGAACGTGTCCGATCGTACTGTCAGACGATCCCTAAATAAAAAGGGGTACAATTACCAGCAGAGCAGAAGGAAAGGACTGCTTACCGAAAATGACAAAAAGCGGAGAGTTGAATTTGCTCGTCAAATGCTAAAATACTATAGCAAAGATATATGGGCAAATAGAGTTTTATTTGGATGGAGATAGTTTTGTATATAAAAGGAATCCTCTGGATCAAGCAAAAGTACCATGTGGTTGCCTTTGGAGAAGGAAAGACGAAGGGTTGAAACAGGGATGTATGTCGAAGGGCAGTAAAGTTGGCCATGCTGGAAAAACTGTTAGCGTTATGGTTGCTATATCGTATATGCATGGTGTTATTTGTGTAGAACAATTTGATAAAATGAACTGTGACTATTTTGAAATGTATATCAACAGAAACTTTGAGGCGCTATTTCAGAAAAGCAAAAAAGGAAGCCGAATGTTTATTAAAGATGGTGACCCTAATAGTAATAGTAAGTAAATAGTAAGAAAGCAAGGAGAGCATTTACAGGATGTGGTGCTAAGCTGTTACCCATTCCACCAAGAGGTCCAGATCTAAACCCTATAGAAAATATTTTTCATCTAATCAGGAAGGAACTGAAAGCAGAGGCAATTGAAAAAAGAATCGTTGCTGAGACAAACGAGGAATTTATCAACCGCGTCATAAGGACACTTTATGAATTTGATTTTAAAACTATTGATAAAACGATTGATTCTATAGCAGATAGATTGATTGCAATAATCAAGTAAAAAGGAAAAAGGATTAAATATTGATAGTGACACTGAACTTGAACATAACTTGTTACCAATATGTAATATGGATTATCTGTCATCGGCATTTCATCTTTTATATTTTGTTATATCAAAGTATTCTGTGTTATTAAAGCACATCAACTTTTTCTGAGACATACCACACTTTTTTATGTAGATTTCTTTGCCAGTGAATGAAAAAGAAAGCTTTCTTTTGAGAGCCAATTGTATTAATAACGCATTGAAATGAATGAAATCAATACCATAGCACGATGTTATGCGAGCTTTCTTACTTACAGTATACATAACGCACCATAAATCTTATATGGAACTACTGAAAAGCAAAAGTTGCACAAGTTTTCTACAATGTCGTTATTTATTACAAATATATTTGTACAATGAAAAATTGAAATCTTTTAAAATACTCAAAGTATCAACGGTTAACACGATTAACAGCCGATTTGGAAAAATATTTCAATGGTTAAGAGATTTTTTTACCTTGTGAAGTGTTAACCGTTGAGATTTTTGTTGCTATCATTTATAGAATGAAATTTTTCTTCCAAAAGAATAAACCGATAATGACGATTCTACAAACTGATAATGACGATCATGCAAAAATCACTAACTTTAGGTCTTGTGATAACTATTTATTGCGAAAAATGCAAGTGTTAACCGTGCGTTTACCGTTATTAACCATGTGTTAACCGTGATTTTTCTTCAAAAATGATTTTGTAAAAATAAAAGCGCTATATAATGTATGTAGTGGTTGCAAAATTAGGTTACACTTGTCCATTTTCCAAAATAATAAGTTTTGCAAAGCATTTATAGCATGGCTTTACTTCGCGTTGATCTTCTTCGTGAACTTGATGGTGAAAAGTGAACCTTCTCCATCTAACGCTCATCATTTCAGTTTCCCTTTCATTAATCATACCATTCTTAATGTATATGATTAGCTGATTGCTCGTGCTAAAAATTGGTGTGTCCTTGTTGAAGAGGATATCTTTTGGAAAGTGCCACTTTGGAGCCGGTAAATGAACGTCAGCTCCCTCAAGCATAAGAAGAAAATCATGCCATGGTATCATAGAGCTGCTCCATCGCAAATCATTCAAGAAAATAATCTCCGCTTCTTCTGCACCAACCCAAGCAAAAGATGTTGATGCTGGATTAACAAAGCAATTAAAGATCTTTGGAAGAGAACTGAGTATAAACGTCTTACCACAATTTGCTGGACCAACGATCATTATATTCCGATATTTTCCCCTTCCTTTGGTTATGAGAATTTTTACAGCATCGGAAAAGATGTCTTTTGGAATATTATTATTTCTTAAACTGCCTTGAGCCATTTCTAACCACTGACCATTGCAGTCTACCATGCACTCATCCTCCAAACAAGTAGCAAGAATATCAATTCTAAGCATTTTCGATGTGCTTAATATTTTATCTGCATTTGCAATTCCCATACAGTTGTCATAAGCTCTTCTATTTTCTTCTGGCTTCGATTCTTTATCAAGTGAACAAGATCATACTGCCCGTCCGATTTCTGTTCTTTTACCAAGGCGAGCAGCTCTAATCTGCCTTTTATTCCTCTACTTATCACCAACTCTCCAACTTCATCATTAGTCATTCTTTTTATCTTTTTCCCTCCTTCCTTTTCTTCTTCTGCAGAACTTTCTCCATTTTCAGCTTCTTCTGCAGTGACCATAAGAGCCGCTGTTGCTGCTGCTGTCCTTGGATGATGATTCAAGCTTTGGTGTTCTTCGCTCTCTTAATACTGTGAATCTTCTTTGGAAGCATACTTCCATGCTGTGTAATAGTTTTTATGCTTTCCAGAAAAGTTTACCACTATACCGTGCTCAACTGCTAATTTATTTTTTACTGGTAACCATTTTGATTTCTGCTTAGTTTCACCGCCATATGATAATGAACCCTGTTGGTCGCCTTGTGGTTTTCTCTACAGCATACCCACTGCTTCACATACACTGTCTCTGTTTTAAAACTGTCAACAACCGCTTTTGCGAATGACCCTCGGTTTGGAAATAGCTCCAAATCTGCCTTACTGTAAGTAATTAGATAAGTACATCTTACTTTTTTACTCCTCAGTTGCGGTAATTTTTCTATACCTTCCTCAGAATATTCACATGATGCATAAGATTTTATTAACTCCATTACGATGATAGCGTAGTACGTTGCGGGAACTTGTGCCTACAATTCCCAAAGTTATCTGTATAGACACCGTAAAATATCACCTTTATTTAAATCGATCGAAGAATTTATAAATATATTCTGCCAGAGTTGGATAAAGTAGGCCTTGAGGATTGGGATGGTATTTCGATTTTCAATGACGTACTATATCTATTGACGAATGAATGTAAGTCTTATCAGAAGTTAGCATCACAATTATGTTTTGGAAAGTTAAAGCTTATGCTGCAGATATTGTTTTCTTTTTGTGTTCTAAAGAATAGAACAGCAAAGAGCAATTGAGTACTGAATGAGCGTACGATAACGGAATTCAAATTCATTGTGCTTTCACAATATTTTTGTGAACATGGTTAAAGCAAATTTATTAAATTCAGCAGTTACAGCAACAACAAAAACAACAGCAGCAATACCAAGAAAACCACCTCTTTTAAACAAATTAACCCTGAGAGATAATGCGAAACTTATCGGGATAAGCTACACAAATCTATACCCCACACCTGAAACTAAAATACAGTCCATGAACAGTTGAACTGAAAGCAACGATTTTCGTTGTAGTTACCCCCGTCTTCACTGACCCCCATCTTTTATTAAGGAACACTCACTTTGGAACATCGACAATAATACCTCTATAATTGAAGGACACCTTTGATATATTTTTCCAAATCATTACAAGACATATGTAGCATATGTAAAGATAGCCTAACAATTTCTCGCACTCAGACAATCATGGACAAAATTTAATTAAATTCAATTAAATTCAATTTTCATTCAAACAAATTTAGTTGAAGAAGCATCAGATAATCAGATAATCTGCCCTCCCCCCCAAATGAATGTTGGTTTGGTATTTTCTCAATCTCAAATCGATCATCTACCAAACCAACATTGGATCAGGCGGGAGGGGGAGGTAGCTATATCTTGCTTAGTGCTTGCGTTAGGTTTATTTTTTAATATTTAGCATTTTGTCTCAGCAATTTTGTCCATAATTGCAGCACTCAATGATTCACATTTAGTGAGGGTACTTGGCCAAAAAAGGAATTTTAAATTGTTGAATTTTCAATAGTTGATTATCTCAGTTTGTTTAAATACATAACATGAATTAATTTAAATTGACTACTTGTTGCTGCATAGTGGAATTTACGGCTGTGGAAGATCTTCCAACAAGATGCCATCCTAATGGAATCTTTATTCTGAACAACAAAAGTAATTTATTTAACTTACCATGCACTCAAAGAGTAGTTGCCCGACTACGATCCTGATGCGCCCATCCTACAAGCCTGGATGGTAAAATTCCATCTTCATCCCAAAGTCATGTTTTTCCAGATACATCGCTGGTTCCTCACCTGAATCCTCCGAGTATGGAACCAATGGCTTCTTCTTGTAGGCTAAATACTGCCCACAAGTTGCACCCATTGATTCTACCTCTAAGCTTGACGACATGGGGCATGAATCTTCGCTCTCATACAAGTTAGAAGTGAAGCAATAATACCCAATCATGAACGGTTTCTCGTTGAAAACGATCTAACTTCGAAATAAACACAACTCATGTGGATCACTTCCGAAAAGCTAGACCCAGTCCTCCGGGACAAGTTTTGGATCCCAAAACAGACCCTAAAACTTTTATAATACAAAAATTAGTTACTTTTGAAAGATTAATGTCGATTTTCGTGTTCAGCACACTCGAATCTGTCGAATTAAAAAATTCGTCTCATATTCACTTTAATGACTGCCTAGAATAACTGTAATAGGACACTTAGTCATGTGACATGTTAATCATAATTAATAATATAATCTTTGTTTTGTTAGTATTGAGAGAGTAATGTTTAGCCTCAAAAGAGTGTCTCCTGTGTGTATCTCTATTATGAGCTAGTCACCGTCACAACAGGTGTAGGACCCATGCTTTTTTGAAATGGGAAACCGCGAAGCAGCATTTGGGCTGATTCAAGGCTTATGTCAAGTCGTCAAGCGCCAACACGAAATTTCAAGCGAAGCACATGCTTCTACAACAACTCAACTTCAACATCTTTCTCAAACCTCAGCGATTTATTGAGAACCTTGACCAGCAACGCGACCAACCAACGATCTTCAACCCATCGCCTTCCTGGATTAATATTTCTAGAATTCGCATGAAAAGAACCGCTCGATCGCTTTCTTTCCGAGCTGCAGCAAGTTTTGCAATCCTCTGGAGTCTCCCAAAGTTTGGCTCACACACCTCAAACAACAATGCCGCCGTTACTCAAGAGCCTACGATATTCTCTATGCAACGGAATCTAAACTTCACGCTGCCCTCCTTCCCAACTCTGACAACGAAGTTTTTCGCTCCACTTTCGACAAATGTGTCACCACCCTAAAAGAGCGACGTGGAATTAGTCGCCATCAACAGATTCGAGATCTTTTTGTGATGAACATCCGCATAAAGACGTCGCCGACTTTGCTCACCGCTTTTCTGAGGTTCAACACTCCTTGAAAAAGCTATTCCCTGGCATACATCCCCCCCCAGATGGTGGAGATAATGAATTTCTTCACGTCTTCGCCATCAAACTTCGGAAAGATCTTGCAAAGGAAATTTTTGCAGTAGCACAGTTCCACATCTTGTCTTTTACTTACACTCTATTAACCGATAACCATAGTTCAGCAGTTCCTTTTGTTAACTGTTTTCTATATTACAATATAATTGATCACCTAATTTGTTAAACTCACTGCTTTGTAACAAAAGTAACCATCTGTTTGATTTTCTGCCCTAGTTTTTGTAAATAGTTTTAGTTAGTTGATTGGGATTTATGAAATACACGAAAAATAATCAAGAGGAATATCTATAATCTTCCTTCTCCAATATTCAAGTTTCGGTGAGATCGTTTTTATTTATATTTATTAGTAGAATTCAGTCAT
>WUAR02010126.1:0-10745 GCA_015164055.2 Chrysaora achlyos
AAATTTGTATGCATTATGCAACCCAGTGTCTTTTTATTTCGTAGAGCTTGAAAGTTAAAAAAATCCGGTCGATTAACCAGATTTTTTAATCTATCCGGCCGGAACCGGGTATCTGATAAAATGGAGATCACCCCTAACCTGATGCAAATAGCGAATGTGTAAATAACGATGCCGAATCGCTATACGGGCATGTTGTTCTTTGGGCCAAATCGAGGTTATGAAATTTGTGAGGCTCTTGAATAGGCCTTGTTGAGCCTGAGCTGCTATAGGTATCATCATATTCTTAACTGCTCAAATATTGTTGAATATTAATTATGGCTGGGGTTTCAGACACACCACAGATACCTACCGCTAATAAAAAAGCAAGAAGGACTTGGAAAAAAACAGTGAGTAAAGTAAAGCAAACGTCATATTCGTCTGGTCTTCGTGTATATTATGAATAAATGTTTACCTGCCTATGCCAGAATTTGATAAAGGCTCATGATATCACTTTGAAAATGAATCCCCCGTTTCATGGTTCATCTCAAGAAAATCATTCTTGCATTTGAAATGCATTTTTCTTTGAATCATCCTTTCAGGTATCATTTATTACCAATCCAATCAAACGGGAAAGATTTGATTCTGACAACATCCGCCAATTACGAACCAAGGTAAGTTTCCATATGAAAGACCATTACTGCATTCCGATGGTGTTCTGGCTTCTGTACAGGTCTGTGTAAAAGAACATTAGAAATTGGTGGAAATTGTTTATATATTTTATATGGATTTTCAAAATTATTAATCACATCGTCTTGGCGTACCTACAAAGTGTTTTGAGGGTTCAGTGGGAATTTGGCAACTGAAATTTCCAGCTGGCCTCATATTAGAGGCAAGAACTGACTCAAAGCACTATAAATGGCAGGCAGAAGTTGTACAAATAATTTAAATCATGCTGTCCTATTTTATACCCATACAGGAGTATTGTAGAAAGATGTTAAAATTATTCTCCCATTGAAAATTTTAATTTTACAATTTCTCATACTCCGATTCAAAAAACAAATGACTTGTGTACCAGGGTGCATTCCATTTAAAACCTACTCTGATGATACGCACGGGCATGCATTGGCACACACATGGAGCCATAATGTGTGTGATTAATTGCGTGCATGAGTCAGTGGCTATGTTTGGTGGCTATTTTAATTAAGCTAAATTAAAATGGAAATTTTTTGTAGGTGGCTCAGTGGCATCGGAAGACAAAGGCACCAATTGCTTGTTTTGTATTCTATGGAGGCAGAGTGAATTTCATAAGTATATATCTGTAAAACCTGTATTCACTTATGTTGGCATACCAAAGCATTGCATACCAAAGCAAAATTTAAGTTTATGCAAGATTTTAATTCATTTTGTGTGGCCTTGAAATCTTAGATCCAGAAGGGGCTTTGAATAGTGCTGTTTTTAGGAACTTACCAATGTCTTACTGAAATTACATGTATGTTATTTGAATCTAAATCAAAAGTTTCAAAAAGACTGGTATTTACTTTTTCAACAAGTATTGCTTTTTAGCTTCTCCAGATCTTCGTGAACTTGCCAAGAATGAAGATATTCAAAAAATTATGGCATCTTATATATGTGATGGTGTTGCTGTTCACAATGATGATAATGGTGGGTTATAATTTCTTTCTAATTAATGCTATATTTTTAAAGACAAAGCAGTCAGCTTTTACTTTTGATGCTGGGACCATATAAATATTAATAATAACAGCAATGCCTTCAAAGCAGGCTTTTATTAAAATGACTTGAGAGCATCTCATGTATGCCAATTCTAACCTTAATAGCAGGCTTTTACAGTCCATGGCTTTGCTTACTGTTAGATTGCTTGCCTCCAGTTTGGTATGATGTGGGTTCAATCATTGACCAGAATTATTGATGAATTATTGGCCACTGGGCTACCAGTGCCTTTCTTCTAGGGTCTTTGCATAAAGAGTAGGCATAAGGAGCATTTTATTACCCCTGATTGCAGTCCACCTTCTTTATGCTTATTTTGTAAACCAGGTACATCTATTTCTTTGTAGTTGCTGATGAATCCAAAGTTGACATTCCATTGAACTGGAAAAAAGAAAATGTTGCATACCTGCGCAATCTAGTTCAGGATATTGTCACTTGCAAGGGTATCCTATCTCTGTATTCTCTTCAGAGCTTTTTGGCTTATGTTAAATATCTTTAAAACTATCAACATTTTCAGGTAAAAGGAAGCCATATTGGGGCATTGACTCAAAGAAACCATTTTGGTGGCCTGCTGATGTTGAATTTTGCAGTCCAAACAACAACCGCAGAAATGGCCGTCCTAAGCGGGAGACTTTGGAATCTCTTGTGCAGGCTTTTATGAACAGTAGAGTCTCAGAGGAGATTGAAGATGATGATGACGATGACGATGACAATCAGGAGAATGAAGATGTAGGAATTGATTTAATGTGCAGAGCAATCCATCCAGTAAGTAATAGATGTTTCAGCTAGCACTGTCCCCGAAGTTTCTATTCAGCCAAAAAGACTATCTATTGCACATATTGGCTTGCATTGTACATCACAAAAGTGTTTTAAGATATTGATTGGCTTCAGCAATTTAAGGGATTCTGAAAAAAAAGGCAATCACATATCTCTGCAAATATTTCACTTGCGTTTTAAATCTCACTTGACAGAAAATGGCTACTGAGGAAGGAGAAAGCGTTCTTCAGGGTATGGCATCGATGACTTGGTCTCAACTAGAGCTTGCTTCTACGCGAATTGCAGCCAAAGCGTCTGAAGTTTGTCTTTCATTGGATGACAAAACGAGTGCGGCAATAGCAGAGCAAGATTTGATGATATGGTTTGTACAGAATGTATTCAATGTTCAAACTCTAATAAGATCAACATTGTAGTTTTTTGCTGGAGCGAAATATTTGACCACAATAGCGCCAATTTTATGCAAGCTTGTTTTACCATTTGAAATAGACCGTATTGTGAAACCGTACTCAATTCATGAGATGGCATGTGGCAATGTCAGATTTTCATCATCTATATTGCTTAGTAATGAGTAGTCCAATCTTGTTACTTTTTTAGGAAACGGCGTGAAATGCCCGTAGGGGTACGTATGATGTCCCTAGAGCCTGTGCTGGTATCGCTTGAAGACAACAATATATATAAAGCTACATCGAGGCTTATGTTTTGCGATGAGAAATATTGGCATCTTTTGGCGATTGGCGGGCTTGCAACTTGTGTCATGGACAAAGATTTGATATTAAAGAAGGTAATCTTTCAGAGCTTGTTATGGAGTTGGCTTGTGCTAGTTCTTTTAGTTTTCTTAGTTTGCTTTTGCATGAATTGCATCTGAAAAAGACGCAAACAAAAGAATTTCCTAATCATCAACTTATGGATAAGGCATGTGAACAACATGAAAACAACATGTATATGATTTCAAAAAGTCGTTGGTCGCTTCACATTCCTAGCACTAGTTTGCTAGACGAATGGGTGATAGTTTCTTGAATCTCTGGTTAACAATTATTTTGGATGAATTTATTTGCATACGTGAGATGAAGATAAAAAAAGCTTCCTATAATCAACTGATTTCAGCAAATTGATCTCATGCCTTTTCATCTGTCAAGTAAAAAGTTGCTTCAGCCACTATTGTTTGCATAAGTTCCCTGTATGTTTGTGGGAATGGTCATCCATCATATCCTCTTGTAAATCTTCCAAGCATGATGGCTTTCTTCAACTTTTAAAATGCATAATGTTATTTTTTTAGCTTTATGAAAAGAACTCTCCTTTGGAAAGTGGAAAATTTGAAGAGCATATTAGAAGCAAGATTCTGGATATTCTAGGGCACTCTGACGTCGAAAGTAAACTCTGTGCATATTGAGTTTATGGAGGGCTTCCCCGCTAATCACTATATGTAGTCTCTTCTTCCTATAGTACACTCTACCGTTAGAGTTGTAACTGATCGCTAGGCTATGATAGTATGATAGGTTGCCTGGGAATTAAGATTCAGCCTCACATCTACTGTTATAGACTTTCTTTATTGATCGTATCCAATACATCTGACAATACAGACAAACCCTGTAAAATTTTAAGGATATTACAAATATATCTTACGTCACTTTTTACTTCTTTTCAGAATCTATGGACAGCCTTATCAGTACCATCATCGATATTTCAATGATGTCTCGTTTCATCTGCAGACCAGTAACCTCTTTTTTCTCGAACACGGATACAAAATTAGAGATAAATTTCGAGAATCAGCCTGCCGAGAACAAGCTACATCTCTTGATAGACATTGCTCATTTGAAGCATGTCTTGCTCTTGGCCTTGCCAGCTGATGAATGCCTGCCAGACGGTAGAAAAACATGCTCTGCAAAGATAAGATGCAGAGTCGGAGGATGCATGGAGCCAACTGTTCAATGCAAATTCTGCTTGCTGACATACCACCAATATTGCATCGGGGAAGAAAATGCCGAGGATGACTGTGGATGTATTCGTATACCTGAGGCTAATGGAAGGTATCCAGATATCTCTGATACTGTAGATATCTCTTTATTCAACAAACGTAGAATAGTGCAGAGATTTGGTAAAGTTGGAAATATTTACCATGTACAATAATATTTGTATGCTTTCTTCTATAGACTAAAAGCATTTGCAGACCTGACCATGTTTAAAGAAATGTTTCACTTACATATAACGGGGCTAAAGGTACTTTTGATTTTTCCCTTTTGCACGTATGATTTAATGTTTCCTTTTAGATATTGGCAGAATGAAAATCAAATTGATATCAGAACCTTGGAAAGGATTTTCATATATTTAATTTTATATTTAATTTCTTTTTATGCTTCCCCAGTAGACAGCAGCTTCATGCAAACATCTGTGAATACTTACATAATTTGTCTACTTTTTTTAAGGAACTTGTAAAGAAGTTGCATGAAGGTTCCCCCAGTTGCCGAAAAAACAGGAAGCCAGAGACAAGACTTCAGCTGAACTGTCTCATTGGGGGAATTTCAATGGATGCTGTGGGTATATTTTAACATCGATGCTCTGAAATATGCATATACACACACATATAAATGTGTTGACTAACGAGGTGAGCAGGAATTTTCCTGTATAGCTCATTTCTAGTGACTAAAATTTTATATTTCTCGTAATGAATACATCGTGGAGCTATGAATTTTTTCAGCACTTTTATTTGATTGATGAGTTATCAAGCCTACTTGACAAAGAAATTCCGGAAATTGAAAAATGTCAGCGAGGCGAAGATTTTTTCTGCCATGTTATTGTTCCTGAGGTTTGTTACCTTTTCTGTCAACTTGTAACAATTAAAATACAATTTTCCTGCAAAAATATATATCCCCAATCATACCTTTGCAGTGTCTTATTTGCAACTTCTGAGGAGAGAAAACATTATGTATCATATTTGCATTAATAGAGAAAATTCTTTATTCATTTAGAATATAACTTCTTAAATCATGTCTGTACGTTTTAAATGATAATTTTTCTTTGCAGTCTGAAGAGGATGTCACGTATTTAACTCCATTTTTTTTCTATATCATTTCTTGCAGGTTATGATTTATCTTGTTGTTAAAGAGATCAGCACCACACAACTTTGTGCGGAGAGAATCACTTTTAAATTTTTGGGAGGCAACTAGTATCATTTATAAGTAATATTTTCAAAGAATTCGGAAACCATACGTTGTCTTTTTGTTGAATTTCTTCTTAAATGCTACATTTTTACTATAATAATGACCAATAAAGAAAACAACGCTCTTTTTACCACTGTTTGAGCTCAGTGCAGAACAAAATTTTCACAACGTCCTTTTTACCTCTTGAGTATAAAGCTCACCAACACCCTGAAATTACTCAAAATTACCCCCTGTACACCTTGTTCCCAAGTCAGAAGTCAGGCTGTCTCAGGAGGTCCCAAAGCCATCCAATTCTTGTGAAATTTTGTCTTGTGTATTGTGCATTTGAGCACTTTTTTATTCCCTATATCGTGCATCCAATTTCCAAGGCATATAATATAAAATCAATTTGCAAGATGTTGTAACACTGGCTGGTATTCTATAAATTGGGATAACCGAGTTCGACTAAGATTATGCACACAAATGTATAATTCTATGGATCAGTATATGGGCGTACTAGTGTCGTGAATCGAGCCAATATTTGTTATTTCAGCAATATGGGTATGTAAATTTTCTTGATTTTAAACTCGAACAGCCACTCACTAAGGTATAATGTAACAGTTATCATTTATTATTCATTAACGAATCTGAGAAACCCAATTTCTACTTAATGTTGTTATTGAATTCGAGCTCATGTTCGAAAAACTGGGAGTGTCACAAACAAATTTCCTTACCGACTGTAGACCTACCAAAATTCCCAATGTAGAATTTGTATTCAATATCTACAGTACCGATAAAAAATCCTTAGTTACTTTATCCAAACAAAAAATCTTAAAAAGAATTCCGGGTCCTTTTTTAACATTCTAACTGGGGACAATAGTACTTCTTCTTCACTACTGTGCTAAGAAAATTGGTCATTAGTCCTTTCCGTACAAACATAGTAAAAATACCCCAGTCGAATTTGCTTAACCCTATTTGCACTGGGGGGGGCGTTTTCCCCTCTACCAAACAACTGATTGCCACAGAAAGGCTGTAGCAATTAAAGGGCTGAGATATTTTGACTTTTCCTAAATATTATCTACCGACATTTTGACAATTTTCTTTCTAATTTGATTAGTCACGTGACAATGTTTCACAGTGTAATTACTCAAGCAATTTGCTACTGATTGTCTGATATATTATGGTCGTGAAAATAAACATGAGGGAACGCCCCCCCCCCAGTATAAAGTTAGTAAAAAATCGCCCAGTATAAATAGGTTTAGAAATGGCACTGAAGAAATGTGCTAATCGTTTTCCGTTTGCTTCATTCAGTACACAATATAGAGCACCGATATACTTTGACAGTTCTTTTACATGCGGAAGAAATTATATTTGCCACTACTGTATATGTGGCTTTGGACTAGCGAAAATGCTTCCAGGTTTTATCGTTCATATTCTTTTTCAAGAGCTGGCTTAGTTGGTGTTTTGTATTCCAATAAGAAATACATTTCACCTTACTGCTGCTATTTTGAGAAATGTCATAATTTTCCGAAGGAACATTTTAATTAAATTCAAATAAAGATATAATATTTCTACTTAATTGCATCTACGCCACCCCAAAATTTACGATTAGAATGCTGATTTTTATGAACGTCATTTTGGGTCCTGAATTGCCCTTATCCCGGCTTTTCAAATTTTTGAAAATAGTTGACACCTCTGTGCTTCATTTATGGAAATAATTTTGAATATCAGAAACAGTGCTCGAAGTTTATTACAATAATCCATTTCGTAAATATTATATCCTGAAGTTTGTTTTTTTGTAGAAGAACTGTAATATCAAAATGCTTTGCAACAAAATTTTTGTCTACCCATAAAGCCTTTTTACCTTTTGGTGTGAGGGGGGGGGGGATAATGGTAATAGCAAGTTCGGAATTTCCGATGCTATCCCTGCCATTTACGTCTAGGGCGTATTTGTAAATAGTTTTATATGGACATATCATATAATCGTTTTTAATAATTTAATTGTTATGTTGAATCTCTCCTTTTTCTTAGCTTTACATTGTAATTAGTTTGCTTTTTATTGCAAAAATAACGTACTTAACTAAAAGTACTTATGTGACAACTCAAAACTCACCTTCAACTTTTTGTTGTTTTAAAAAGAGCATTTTAAACTATAAAGAATGGTGCTTGAATTGTTGTTTTACCACTAACAATTTTTGAGATTTATAATATATAAATTTTAGAATGATGACGTCACAAGTAGGACTCATGAGAAATAAAATTTGAACGTTTACTATATGAAATCGATCAAAATCAATAATTGTTGCAGGTTGCTGATTGAAGCAGTTGAATATGGTGGACTTGGATCTAAATAAGGATCGAAAAAAAATAGATCTCGACAGTTTGAATAGACTGGAGCCCCCCCCCCCCTTCCCTCGCCTCCAAACACCTTTTGCAATGTCAGTACAGCAGATCCTTATAAACTACCTGTGTCCTCAGGAACACTGGATGGTAGGTTTTGATAGCGAAACAATGTCTCATAAAGAGGTTTTGGTATATATTCTTGTACAAGATTGTCTCCGACAGAATCAAATGGATTGTCTGAATAGAACTGTTGGTGTACAACTACGTACAATAGATTTCTTTGTTTCCCAACAACAAAATTTGCAAATCTGTATGGCAGATAGACTCAAGAAAAATACAAGTCAATATAGCAGTAGCATATATAAATATACCAAATAACACAAGCAACAATCAGAGCTTTAATTACAATAAAAAGTCAGCAGTTATTAGACAAATCAAAAAGAGAGGGTACCACTTCAACAAAAATGTAACATGGTTGCAAAAAACACATTTCTCTTCAAAAATTCCCTGCAAATCCCAAGAAAGCAATTTTGCTGTCGAAAAACCTTGTACGCCTTTGGAGAAGTGAAACGCCCTTCGTACAAAATAAGTATTAAGTTAGAAATACTATTGTTGATTGACGTTATAGGTTTCAAAATTTCTAAACCAGAGGAAAACCTTGCAATAGCTCATAAAGTTTTTAGGCCCCATGTAAGAAAGCTGAGAACGGAGCCTTTTCAAGGTTGAGTTTTGTTGCTCGTTCACTTGGCTGTTTATTTTTTGGTAGACAGGATACTGCGACATGTTGTAGGCTGAACAGCAACCTAACAAGACAAAAATTACAAGTAAAACAGTTTTAAATGCTGTAATAGAAACCCATGGCGTAATTGGAAATCAAAAGTTAGCAATCAAGATTTATGGATGATTAACAAAAATATTATTACCTGTGTGGTTTTTCCAATGAAATCTATCTACCAAGAATTTAGTTTCCTGAAAATATACTGGATCCCGATTAAGGCAGTATGTGTGCAAGTTGCAGGCATTATCATATATAATTGTTTTTGGCGCTGAAATACAAGAGATTTGAAGAAATTACACAATGGCAAAAGTTATATTAACGACCGCCATGAAGCAAATATACTGACAGAAATAGCCTTCAGATCCACAGGTCTTACTTAAAAAATCAAAAATGTTTGCAATTATAGCTACGAGCTTTATACCTCCAGTATAGCGCAATTTTCAGTTTGCATTGCTATTAAAGTCAGCTAGAGCAAAGATAATTAAATTGATGATCAGATTATTGCATAATGGTACATGGGGAGCCTTTGCAAATTTTAAGATAAAGTACATGCCTTTCACGAATCTAGTGCGAAATATCGAAAACGGTATATTCGGTGATTCTGCAGATTCCATAACTTGAAAACCATAGTTAATGCCTGTTTAAGGAAGAAAGCATATCATTATCGTCAAAGGTTAATTACAAACACTTTAGGAAAGCTGGCGGAGGGACATCGTATAACTAAAAACAAAATAGCAGCAGAAATCAGGCAAACATTAAGAGCAATCTTAAGTAATGAGATTAGTGTAAAGTAAACAAACTTCAACAATGATTTAGATTGAAATTATGTGTTGGCCTTTAACTTAGATCTTACATCGTGTGGGAGAACCAATTGCATGGAAAGTTAAAAGTTCGAAAGAGAAAACTGGCATTTTCAAATGTCGAAATTTTGTCAACATGACAGCTTTACTTGGCAAAAACATTCAAAATGAATAGCAACTACAATAAGGTAAAAGAGGAACGTACCATGAGGACAGTAAATTGTGAATATCCCACAGGTCAGGGAAGGGTGCCCATGACTTCGCTTTGTACATGGCTTGTCTTCCTTTGCTGAACTCGAACGGCTATCCATCTCATAGCGACCTCTCTCACGAAGTTTCGGCAATGTGGGGAAAAAGGCCAAATTCTCATCTAGAGTTGTTAGCGGAGGTCCAATTACTGTATTTTGCACTTCATATTCAAAGAAGCTTTGCAAACTTCGCGGAAATTCAGTTCCAATGATGGAGCACAGAAGATTGTAAAAAACGGGAACATCCTCTTGCAACTTGCGAAGGAAAGGGTTTTTTTTTACATCACTGGAGCACAGCTTTTCCAGAAGTACTTTGGAAGATTCTGACGGTGGAACGTAAGAACAAACGGGGCTTCTACTGCTCAAGCATAGGAAAAAATCTATCATCGCTGTCGTTAAATTACCAGAATCTTTTGCCCAATGGAAGAGTTTGTGGATCTCTAGATAGTCTGTACGCAGATTGTGTGCAAGTCGTTCTTCATCTTGAACGTCCACTTGGTGTCCTCTGCTAGATTTAGAGAGTCTCACCCATTTTTCCAATAGAGCTCTAGTTACAGGCACGAATATTGCCAATCTTCTTTTATGGACACTTCAATGAAAAAAGCAACTGACAACATTCAACGAAAAATGTACATGAAATTTAGCATCATAGCTAAAAGTAAAGTAAAATTTTCTGCTGTGGTACAGTAATAAGTATTTTTAGCCAGCATTACACAATCTATGTGTATAGCAAATAACTAGCAAACAATCATATTTCATTGATAATTCTATGACACAGCCTAAGCAATAAATTAGTCCAAATAGTACGTTAAAGTACACAGAAGCAGGATACATACGAATGTCGCTTTACGATATCAGTCCCAACGCTTTCTTCGTTTAATGTGGTTATCAGCTGTTTTAGGAAACCCAAGCTTGTGCCATCGCATACGATGATATCAGGGGACTTTCCACAATCCGA
>WUAR02010237.1:0-10743 GCA_015164055.2 Chrysaora achlyos
AAATCCCGGGAGCTTCCGGGGGCGTCGCCCCCTGGACCAAAATCCCCCCACTTTTTTGGAGCTGGCGCCGCCACTGGCGTGCGGTACTCACAGATAAATAGAAACCTGAAACAGACGAAAAGTTTTCAACACCTTAAGAGAGAAAATGTACCAACGTTTCGGGCCTCGCCTTTTAATAAAGTCATTATAAGTCAATATCAATAGTTATTAGAAAGAAATGCTCTCGATTTTTTAACCAAAATCAATTTTCCGAGGAAATCGTACCAAGAAAATATTGCCCCACTTTCAGGGAAACCTTGCACTCGGTTCATAATCTCGGTTAAAAATCTCAGAAAAATACTGATGGTAAATAGTAATAGTAATTCTAGCTAGTCTGGTAGGCTCGGGTCAGTGTCCTTCAAAACGTCTTTTAGAGTACCTACAGTATATACCCCTTCTCTGTCGCAGTTTCTCGTCCCGGTGCTGTATCAGCAGGAGAAATAAACCTTAAAGCCGGTTTTCCACTAGGCGAATATTTCCGCGCGCAGTGGAGCGGCTATTGCATTTCAATTGTTTATTCCTCACAATGTTTACGTCAAGTCCAGGGGGGGAGCGAAGCGAAGTGGCGCATGCTCAATACGTGCCTTCGAGAAAGAGGCTATTCCGTTGCAGTGCAAAATTGCTCTGTTGGTGTGCGGTTGTCAATATTGCTGGCCTAACTTGTCATCTCGAACATACTTCCTAAAATCTCAGTCATCGTGGAGGGAATTGTTAAACATTTTGCTCAATAAAGTGTGAAGTTTATTTCTTAAGCTTTAAGAATGGATATTAGTGGTCTTCTGTGTTTTTTATCGATGAAGTTGACTTTTCAGCGAAGGACAGACGGCCACGATAGCTCTTTATCGATATCATTTCAAGAGACTCCTATATTCTTGTCTTTGGCAGTGAAAACTACACCAAAGTTGTTTATAAGCTAAATTTTGATACAGATGTGGTTTCTGTCAAATATTAGCTTAAATATTAAAACTTTTCCTATAAATTTTATGGTTTCAATCATCAAATGTGCCAAAATATGTCAGTATTTGCAAGTTGTCACTACTTGCAGTCCATAAAACGTGTTAGAATTGAACAGTTTATAGTCTTAAGGATGTTAAAGGTAAAGATGGATCCACAATGCAATTATGCAGTTTCAGTACATTCTCAGTTCTTTTTAACAACCAAATAGTGTTTGATCAATCCACACTTCCATTTTCTCATCTAAACAACATTACATTTACAGACAGTTCTCTGAATGAGGATTGCTTTGTGAATTTTTAAGTTCAAAATTTGAGAAGAGGGGAACAGTTGATTTTAGGCTTAAAAATATTTGCCAACAAGAAGAAAACCAGCAACTTTACTTTGTCTTTTAACATACCACTTGTAAATGCACATTCAGTTGTATTATTAAGAATACAGCCTGAGTTATTTTCAAAAGAAAATGAATCCATTACTGTCCATGAACAAGCCTATCCTAAAAATATTTTAGAACTACCCAATGAAGGATGTGCGGCATTTTGACAGCTATTTTAATCCCAAGATCAAGAATGCATTATACAAGACACATGATCAGTGGCATTTGCCAAGGAAAAGGATAAGATCCTAACAATAAGATCCTATTCCAAAAACATTCTTGAGAAAATTTAGCAACATCACAATATCCAACTTACTCGCTCTACTTTCCCATGTTAATATTTCAATATAACCTATTCATTGAGATTGACATAGAGCATCAAACAGTTGGCTTCCTTTCCCCCAAGCAATCTGAACTTCAAGTATCATCTGCTCCAAGGCGGGGAATTCATAGGGTGTCACTCATTCATTGTTACATGCAGCTAGCTCCATATAAAGTAAGGATATTTCAAAAAACAAAATAGATTACAAGATCACAAAGTTCATAATAATAATAATCCACTAAACAAGGCATAAACAAAACAGGTACAAAATTTTATCTTTCCAGAGGCAAACAATGTCCTTTCTTTTTAACTCAGCAATAACTTTATAATACTCATCATCAGGCTCATCCAGTAAACAAAATAGGTGGAAAATGTTCTCGTCCAAGAGGCGGAAAGAATATTCTTTGAAAATCAGTAACCCAGAATCTATAAGGGAATTCAGAATTTTCAACAAAATTTACTCATAAAAATCCTTCATGGTCATACTGACTGGGCCTAAATATTCAGAAAAAGTACTTTCAAACTCTTATCAAACTGTATTTTCACATTTGAGCCTTCGTATTAATATTGCCCCTAATTTTTATCCAGGCAGAAGAAAAATCAGTCATAGTCATTCAACAAAGCCGACAGATTTGGCTGCACTATTCCACTAACTATCATAATCAATGGCGCGAAATCGCGAAACCATAAAACATTTTGAAGACTCATAAAAGCTAATTTCCAGAGGGGCGCTATTGGGCGCTATTAACGGTTTTTAAAGAAATTTCGCGGTAGGACCGTGTGGCGGATCACTGGATGTAAATGCTGGCAATTTATTAAATATTTTCGCTAGTTCTTGCAGTTCTTTTAACGACAAGGAGCCAACCCCCCTGACTTATGAATTTGAAAACAGTATCAAAATGTAGCCAGATGCATGTTGTTAATTGTAAAATAGTTTTTGTTCCCGTTACATTTTGATTACAAATTTTTACATATGTTTGAATCTGTCCTCGATCTGAATCTTGTCCTGGAACTGAATCTGAATCTTGTCCTGCGTAAATGAAAGTTGGTTTTATAGGAGTGAGGAATCGAACTCAGCGATTTTTTTATTCCAAGGGTCTTTCTGACGAAGGAGCTTTTTAAGTCCAGTGCAACAAAAGGCAAACACTTATTCAGGTAAACATTCTGCACTCTGAAATGTAACTTTATGTTGCTTGTGTCAATTCTAGATGGTTAGAATACTTATAATATCTCGGCCGTTACTTAGGCCTTATTCTGCAAGGCCTTATCCCGCAAACTTTGGGCGTGCAGTCCTAAAATGATTCCTTCTCGGTCATAATTTTTGGGATGGAAACAAGGGATTTTTTTTCGTTGTTATGAACTGATAATTCCACAACATAACCTTATTTTTTGCAGAGCGTATGCAGCCCGCTATGCCCCTTCGCCCTGCAACATCACCAAACACGTCCGAAAAAGTTTAGGCCCTTCAAGTAAATTTCAAAATGATAGGGCCTTGAGCTACTATATCAATAAAAAAATAGCGACGCATTTGCAATGTACGAAGAAGTATTGTACGCAAATATTTGCCAAATAAGCAGAAAGTTTTGAAAACAATATGCAGTTGTATTAGCCTTGCATTTGTAAAGATTTCGCAAAGAGCATTTTGGGTAAACGTATCTAATACCGCCATGTGATAAAAAATTAGTTGAATTAGAGCATGATACGGAGGCAGCAGCTGAACAAATTCACGGTTTTTCCAAATTTCATTATGATAGCCCCAAAAGTTTATCTTATTTAGGCACAAAGGATTTTGAAACAATGAATATGAAGAGTAGCATTTTAGACACAAAAATTAGAAAGAGTTTAGGAAATTTTAGGACTTCAAAATTAGAAACTATCATAGGCTGCTACACCTTTGCTTAGATTTCTTCTTTCAGAAATAAAGAACATGATACGCCTGCGGAGGCAGCAGCTGGAATTAACTTAAATTATATTATCCAACAAATGGGTAGGGTTCAGCGAAAAACAAACAAGCACAAGAAAATCTTGTAAAGTTTTATATTAATTTTTCAGCAGAAAAAATCGGCAGAAATTCTTCAGTGAAATCTTGTAAGAGAGTTTTGAAAATAATCACAAGAACCTTCAAACTCTATCACCTAAATATTGTTGACAGCAAAATAAATTTCTAATTTCTACTAGTTTCAAATAGCGGTCACGACTCCACTCGATCCCTGGACCTATGGCTTGCCAAACAAACGCCTTATTCACTCTGCTATAGCACCAGTCGCTGTTAATCACTGTTTATTGCTCTGTGATTGCGATTTCATTGCCTAATTTTGTTTATTTTCAATGGATTTAATTGGCTATTTGTGGTGAAGCCTATTGTTACACATTTGGCAAGAAAGGGTCTATGTCTATATGTCTATATGTCTTACTATATGTCTATATGCGTTCCATGCGCTCGGTCACAATATGTACTCATTCTTCGTACATAAAAACAAGGAAATGGTTTCCTGACACCATTTCCTTGACTATTGTTTCTTTTTATTGGATTTCATTGGTTTTTTATGTGGCCTATGAAGACTGAGTTCATTATGTAACATACATTTAGTTCAGTTTCTTAGGATGAAAAATGTGGTGCCCTTTTCTAACAGGTTTATGGAGGTTTATGGGGCAAAAAAGCAAGACGTCGTACAATATTGTCTGGAGAACATTTTTAGGAATATTTCAAGTCTGATTGCACCAATTGATAGAATTAAGATGATGTTGTAAAGGAACCAACTGTTAACCCTTTTTTAGTTTTCTAAATTAACAAAAGTTTCTCAGAACTAGTGGTCATACACAAATTGAAGAATAATACAGACCTTTGAAAGTATATTTCTCTGATTTAAAAACCGCTCTAATAATCAAGATGCTCAAGCTAATTTGTCTGTTAACCAGACTGTATACTTTTGTCTTATTAGTTTTTTTCCTTTGTTTTTCATAAATATTCCCTGTGCAAAAATATTTTTCTGTTTGGTCTGCTATAGATCCCTTGCTCAGTAATGTAGGAACAAAATGTAAACAACATTTGCGCGCAGGGTGCAGGGCAGAAAGAGCCAGAGGTGGTATTGAGAAATAGAGTAAACACAGTAGTTTAGCCAAAACAAAGTGTCCTGTAGTAATGTCCTGAAGGAAAGCTCAAGCAATTTATGTGTTTTTCCCATCTTAGAAATCAGAGTTTTTTTGTAACGTAAATTTGTTTTAGTACTAGGATTTAGTACTAGCAATGCAGGACCGTATGGTCTGAGGCCTATGTTACTAAGTAAAGTAGCTGTTGAGTCTGCATTAAACAAAAAAGCAGTACTATTTATGGAAGTTAACACTTTGAAATAGCAAGCATCTTCCTGGTCCCTTGCTTGATAGGAATGTTGACGTGATATGATACCTACATACCCTATAGGCAAAAAGAATTGTTTTGTCACATTTAAAGTGACTTTGAAATATTTTATGTTAATGTAAACCTAAATGAAAAAAAATTCAAAACCTTTTTAATATTCTTCAAATTTTCAGAATCAGCTTTTATTGAAGAAAAATTGCTTCCAAGTATTGACATAGACGTAATTAAGATACTTCACATCGTGTTAAAAATTACATGCCAATTTATGAAGTATCTAATTTGTTCTACAGCAGGCCAAGCCAACACTAGGCCAAGAGACTACTCTACATAATGTGGGGGTATGATCATGAAATATGTAATGAATGATAATCAGGGTAATGTTCAAAATGTGACTAGAGGGGCAATGTCCCACAGGGTCCCATGAATATGCTACATTTATCAAAGCTAGGTGCATTTTTTGCCCAAACTATGTTTTTTACCCTATTGCAAACTTGCTTGCTAGTGCTTTGAATGAGACAATTTGCAATCAAGAGATATGGAATAACAGGGATAAAAAAGAAATAGAATAAACTGTGGACCCTAAATAAATTTTGAAAGCATCAAAAAATGTTTTAGCTTCCTCATCTTTTTTATCTGATGAATTTCCCTTGCCAATTCTTCTTTTTCTTTTTATGCTTCATATCTTTCTGTCCAATATTTGAAATTATTTTTTGGTTTGAAACTCAATGAGTTGCTCAAGAACAGCTGTTAGTTAGCATTAGTTAATGCAGTGTGAATATGAATATCTTTAGGGATAATTATAGAGCTTCCAAAATTTACAATTTAATTACCTGAAATATATGAAATGTACTCCACAAATTGCTTTTAAAAATATTTGCTTTGCGATCAGCTGCTTCTTGTCCAATTTCCCAAACCCAAATCAAAATTCTTTGGTTTCTGAACTGTGATTGCTTATGGAACAAGGTAAACCAGCAAATCTTACCAATCACGGTTGTCAGAAACATGTCCCCGACAGTATAATACCAGCAGTTTCGAAGGTTATAAGATGCAAACAAGCTTTTATTTCAACAAGGACGGCCGCTTGCTTATACCAAATTTTACTGATAAACACACAGCAAACAAGATTTCTTGCCCTGCACCCTGTGGGGGCATGCTGGTTCACTCATGCATTTGTAAACATTGGCAAGGGGTTTATAGGCCTACATAGGCCTACTGCAACTGAAATAAAATAAAAACAAGAATAAAAAATGTGGAAATTGGGAGAGGAAGGCATTAAAGAATATGATTCATATATATATATATATCTAGTGGTTACATTAAAGTCAAATGATTCCTTTTCTGAACATGTAGACCATATTGAAAACAGGACAAAAGGCCTACTTTTCACTTATGTCAAAAAGCAGAAAGTAGGGTGGTTTCCAGGCAAGCCTCTTTCTCTATCTTTTTTATCACAACCATTCCAAATCGGGTTATGCCCCTGAGAAATGGGATACAATGAATGGTGTAAACTTGAAACTCTACATCTTAAGGCATGTTTATATGCTTTAGGTGTTAGAACAAACACTACTGTTAGAAATTTTTATCTTGTCTATCCTAACTAGAATATGAGTATTATGCTTGTAAAGCTTTCTGCATGACTGATGATGTCCAAAACCTGCTATCCTGAATTACTTCATGGAATTGAAAGCTCTGACTGTCCCCCAGTTTTTGAAAAACCTAGGTTGGAAAATACTTCAAGTAGATTGTTTAGATCAACAAAAATAGCATATTACTCAAGATAAAAAAACTAAAATTGTATGCTCCTTGATTTGTTACCAGAATTTAAGGTAACATGTACTTTTGTGAAAATACTGCTTTGTGCCCATACTCCCCAAATTGAAACTGGTAGGTTTGATAAAAAAAAGACTCTGAGGAATGAATGAATGGGTTTAAAAAACTGGCGCCAGTTCCTAGACACATCATCATCACTTTGGTTTGTGACAGTAGCATATTATAAAAGCCAGGTGTTAATCATATGTAACTTTTTTATTATTTCGTAATCAATATTAGTTGCATAATATATTGACCTTCATTGAGAAAAGTTATTGTCTCATTCACATGGATATGGCAGTTTGTCGTGCAAACAGAATGCACATGAATTTCTTCTGTAACTTGAGTGTTTGATATCCAGGTAGGATCGGATGATTATCAAATGACTGGTTTACCACATGCAGAAAGTGGTCAGTAACAGGATGGGAAGAATTCATTTCCCTTTTACCGTAGATCTTTGATGTGGTATGACATCATGAAAATGCATCGAAGAAGGGCAATGCTTCACAACCATTATAACAAAATATAGCCACTTTTTCTATTTTATCATTTCATTCCATCATTTCTGTTAGGCTACTTGCCATGGAAGATAATGCATGACTTAGAAATATATGACATAAAATTTAAATCACGCGAGACCACGTGAGATGTGCGAGCCCAAGCGGGCAGCATCACAGGAATCACATACATCAAATTTCAAATATTTTCGGACAAAATAAATTTCGGACATATTTTAACAAAATGTCGGAAGATTTAAAGAGCAATTTCAGACAAAATCAAATTTTGTGCTTTCCATTGTACTTCATCCATTATGATGAGAAAGTTGATGGTTAAGTGGATTCAGAACGTCATTGACGTCCCCACTCCCCCACTACCATCAGATGAACTGCATATAATATTAGTCACAATGTTCGCCTTAGCAGACAAGAAGCGAATGTTTTGCCAACCTTGCAAGATTATTCCAAGGAAGTTTCAAAGTGGACGAAAAAGAGCCAGAGGAAGAAATATAACAAAACTAAAATATCGATGTTTACTACGATGAAAGCATGGTAGAGGACGATATTACTATTGTCGAGGATGATAAGGAATCTCCTTGATTGCTAAATGAATTTAGTTAACAAGTTATTATATTGTTGTATTCAGTAGCTCTTAAAACATTTCTTTTTAGATGCTTAATGTTTGTGAGAAAGTCATTCCAATTTTCCAATAATGAAAAACTTTACTATGATTTTCTTAAGTGCAAAGAATTACAGACCCTTCAACTGTCCGAAAAATAAACTTTCGAGTTTTTTGGCGTTTATTGCAGTTTACATAATGCTACTAAAGATCATGTGTTAAACAAAACATGATTAAAGAAAATAGCTTAACAATTCCTGTAGGCGTAGCTATCTTGTTTCCAATTTTAAAAAAATTAATATTATCTAATCTAATCTAATCAAAAGCAAACAAATTCATCACAAGCCTCCTAGCCCCTCATGACACCCTTCACAAAAGTTTCCGAAAAAGAACATGGAAAACCTTCTTGACTTGAAAACTTGGCATTAAATTGCATTTCGGAACGGATTGAATATAGTAAAACATATAGTTAAGGTAAAGAAAACCACCACCTATAACCACTAATAGACGGCCCTACGATCTATTGATTTTCAAAGGCAAAGCGTTCAGTGCCCCTACTCGATATGGGGAATCGTTTGTTTTTCAATTGGTTCAGATAATAGCTGACTTCACATTCGATTTCGATCTTTTTACCTACATTATTTTGATGAATTTTAAATACCAGTGTGATGTAAATTGCAGCTGTCAAGAATCTTCGCAGTATATACTGAAAATTGATGGTAATGTAAAATCTAAAGAGAGCAAAGTACAAAGAGCAAAGATGAATGAATTGCACGATCCTCTGGATTTAGCAAAACTCAGGCGAATCCAGAATATGACTTTGATTTTGAATTTACCAATTAGGTGTAAAATTTCAAGTTAAGCATGTTTTAAGAAATTCCAACCAGATATTTTTTCAATTGGAAAATATGATATAAAAAATGGTAGAGGACAATACATGCACATTTAGGGTACAGAATTGGACAAGTTTTTGGAGATGTGGAAGACTGTGAAAATGAAGATGAGGAAATGCCTTTTGAATGGATGGAAATGCGAGATGATCCGAAATGCGAAGTTGGTTTACCAACTGAAACGAGTCTTTTTCTGTTATTGACAGAATATTAGTCAAGTCATAATAGCCCGAAAAATGTTATAATGCTAACAGATTTGTTATTAAAAGAAGCGAAGTTTGATGTAGCTTAACATATCCAAAATTCTTTCAAATGGCATTTTGGAAAAATGTTTTACAGCTGGTCAAAGTAACAAGGAGTATTTTGTTGAATAAGCTCAACTTTTATAAATTTTTTAGAACATTACCAGTAGGAAAGAAACTAGAACAGCAAGGGTGAATAATATTTCAGCCAATCCGTGGCTCAGTAGATATCTAGCCAATCAAAAGCAATATATTTTTGTGTTGAAGCTGGTTATGGCGGCTATAGAGCAGCCGAGTCGAGGGAAAATGCAAAGTTGTTGGATTCACCTGCCCTCGGCATTCGTTGCTGTTGCTGTTGAAGTTGAATGGCGGTTGCATCATGTTGATAGCTCGATGTCGTCCCGTATTTTGGCAGGGAAATGTCGATTTAATTTGCGAAGAACGTTTACAAAGAATGTCCGTTTTAGTTGGGAACATGTGCTGACTGATAAAATTGGCGGACTCTGACAGGCGGGCTCTGGGGTAAATTGGTCTTATTTTAAACGAGCCATTTCTCCAGGTATTAGGCGGAATTTGATAATGTGCTCGGTAAAAATGCTAAAGCTTGCTAACTAGAACACCATTTCTCTTTGCTTTATTTGATGGAACTTTGCTCATTTTTCCCAAATTGAAGTTGAGATATCAATGAGGTGAAATTATCAATCAATATCACTTATCTTTAAGGTTTCAGATATTTATCTCTATAGGCTGCGTTCAATTACTCCTGGAATTTATTACTCTTCCCAAGATCTTTGTAAATATTGAAACTTTTCAGCTGGAAGTCAACATAGAGCTGATCAATTGAATCTTTAACATTTTTTCATCCTGATCTTTTTGAAAAACACTCTTTTTTTTGAAAAACACTCATTTGATGTTTCTCCATTTTTCCTCCGTAGAGTTCATTTCTTTTAAGGAAAATAATATAAACGTTCTACATAGATTTCAGTGATTTGAATTCTATTCATTATTTTTATAAATATCAAGCCATTTTGAGTCTTATTTCTAAGCGCATCATAAAAACAGTTTTGAGGTGTTGGTCCATTGTGATTGTCGCTGCAACTTTACTGACATAAAACGACAACGTGATCGAACATGGAGCCATTTTCTTGGTAAGATTTTTTTTGTGGAGCTAAAAAGGACGAGAAACATCCTGATCGAGACACTGTTTATCAAGTGACCTTCAGAGGATTTTGGCAAATAATCCTTCACCACTGTGACCAAAAACTGACTAGTAGAGCCATAAAGTCTACATATATAAACATATACAAATATATAGACTCATTGTTGTTTTCAGAGGACAACGGGCGCTCCAACATTGTTTGTTTCCGAAATATGGCAGAATACATCATCAATAACAAACGGTTTGAGTCAAGAAGGCAGGATAGTAACTATTGAAATTACTCAGAATTTCTCTCGCTGATTCTACCAGATAACTTTAAAAACCGACAGAAATCCACACAAGAAAGACACGTCTCTTCGCTATTTTCTCATGAATTCATTCACCGTAACTAAACTAAAAGCACATGGTTATAACAAAAGATTAAACTATAACCAATCATGATCCAGAAAATGTGTCAAGTGATTTTAAGCAATTATAA
>WUAR02010348.1:0-10743 GCA_015164055.2 Chrysaora achlyos
GTTTGCACTCTTGTTGCCTAAAAAATATTACAATAGATTGATGCATGACAGCAGCCTACAGTAGAACATCAAACATCACCTTCGTTATCGTTCTTCTAATTTGTTAAGTCTTGACTGATGAATTGACTGTAATGCTTGATTGATGGAATGATTGGTATAAACACCTAATACTTTAGAAAGTTGTGGATTTGTTCGCTAGCACAGAGGGACCACTAAATAGCCAAGGAGTAATGCTTCTTATTTATAGAGCAACATCACATAATATTGGGCTATACTATGATTAAATACTAGCAAATTTACGATTGATAATAGATTGTTACTAAAATAAATAAAAAGATCCTTTAAGTAGGCTCCCAGGTCCAGATGTATTTTTCTAACCAATTTGAATAAGGAGGAGATTCATTCGAAATGACAGCCTATATTTAGCAGCATAGTGTCTCCCCATTTTATATATAGAAGTTTAAATCATTAGTATTTCTTCGTAATTCGTGTTGAAGAGAAATTTCGTTCAAAATACACTCAATTTAACAATTTAACAATTTTACAGTCACAGTTATTTTAATAAACTGTAACTTTCTCGATATGATAAAAAAGATGAAACAAGGTAAGGTTTTGTATTTGGAGCTAGTACCTCGCTCAAAATTCCCACTCATCAGCGTAATGTATATATCATTTCTTGTATCACCTGTAATAAAAAAAAAGCATATTTTCCTCATAACCAGAGATCAACCAACGTCTTTAACATAATAACTCAATGGCATAAGTATGAAACTGAAATTTTAAGTATATCATCTGCATTGAATCATGCAAAACCAACTAAGCATAATAAAATTGTAATTGCAAGTTCCATACCAAACCCAAGCCTAGTTAGAAACGCAGTCTAGACATTAGCACGCAGAATAAAATGTACACTTAAAGCATTCAAAAAGTAATTTTCCTGGAAAATTTCACACTAGATAAGGTGTGATAATTAAGGAATGGACAATATCATAATTTTACAACAAAGTTCTAAATCTGTCTGTCTTGTAAAATGGGCTATGAATGTTCCATTGGTCTTATTCCTGGAAACCATTACTTGCACACGGTCGCAATTAAAACGTTTCGAAAGTCAAAGGTTTGATATTATAAATAGCTATAACAAACTAGCTTAGATGATACCTCGCTTGTAAATTAAACGTTTAAATTAGAAAAATATCACGGTTCATAATTACCAGGGAATATGACGTCAGGAAATCCATGTTTTCGTGCGATGGCAGTGAACTTATTAACAAGAGAAGGGTGATCTTCTCGTACCTGCGAAGGAGCAAGAAAAGTTTTAGATGTTTTGATAACATAAGAGCTAGGTGCTTGTTAATCTCAACTGCAATAAAAATTGGCCAGTAAAGAGGTCGCTCGTGATTCTTGATAAAAGCAGCAACAGTTACTGGTTCAATCTATTCATTAAAATATTCTAATACATATGCTTTTGGAATTTTTTCCGCCCCGTGTGAGACCCTTAAATAAAACTCAAACTCAAAGTCGAACTCAAACTCAAACTCAAACCTAAACCTTAACTTAAATTTAAGCTTAAACTTAAAACTTAACCTAATTTTAACTTAACATTAACTTAACATTAACTTAAACTTCAACTCAAACTCAAACTTAAACTTAAACTTAAACTTAAACTTAAACTTAAACTTAAACTTAAACTTAAATTTAAATTTAAACATAAACTTAAACTTAAACTAAATCTTAAACCTAAACCTAAACCTTATTTTAAACGTAAACTTAAACATCAACTTAAACTTAAACATAAACTCAAACTCATACTCATACTCAAACCTTAACTTAAACTTAAACTTAAAGCTTAACTTAAACTTAAACATAAACTTAAACTTAAACTTAAACTTAAACTTAAACTTAAACTTAAACTTAAACTTAAACATAAACATAAACATAAACTCAAACTCATACTCAAACCTTAACTTAAACTTAAACTCAAACCTTAACTTAAACTTAAACATAAACTTAAACTTAAACTTAAATTTAAACTTAAACTTTAACATAAACTTAAACTTAAACTTAAACTTAAACATAAACATAAACTCAAACTCATACTCAAACCTTAACTTAAACTTAAACTTAAACTTAAACTTAGACTTGAATTTAACTTTAACTTGAACATAAACATGAGCTTTAACTTAAACTCAAACTCCAACCTAAACTTGGATTTATTGAATGTATTGGATTATTAGATGAATGGATTATTTCATTAGAGCTTTTGTATATATTACAAAGAATGCAGTATGGTGACGTACTGAGACAGTTTCGCCATGCAACATTTGCAATGAAATCCAAATGCCTGAAAAAAAGAAATTTGAAATTACCGTCATTTTTAATTGTTTGATTAACTGAAATGAATTTTGCCTACACTGATAAGATTGTATGCAATGCAGAAGGGAAAATAGAGCTTAGAGTAGAGAGTACAGTTTAAAATCATAGTAAATTAATGGCAAAACATCTACAAGCTTTACTCAGGTCAACTCTTAAGAGACAGGTCTGGACCTCTAAAAAAATTTTGTCTGCATATTGCGAAAGCGTGGAATTCTGAGAAACAAAATAAATACAGCATAGACGTCATCAGTTTTGGCTGGAGAATTTGACATTGACGGGACAAATTGAAGGAAAAAAGAGTAGAGGGAGACCGAGATTGACCTTCATGGCAAGCCTGTGCCAATGGGTTGCGGAGCGAATGCCGGTAAACGAAAGGACGAGTGTGACAAAGCGCAGGTTGCTGATAAAAACCTAGGATAGAAAGCTGTGGAAAGCAATGATAGGCAACGTCGAGAAAGGACACGGCACTCGAAAGAAGAAGAGCTCTTATCATTAATTTTTTTTAATTAAAAATGCTCGTGAGATTGCAGTCATCTGATAGTTACGTAAGCCATCTGAAAACCAAGTGTAGATTCCTGAAAACGTTTCTATTTTTAACAAGCTTGATGCCTACGAATTTTACCTTGATCATTAGACTGCTTGTCTTGTTCTCGTGCTACAGTCTTGCGGATCAAGGCATCGATAAATTCATCTCCCTGGCATCTAGAGAGAAAAGAAAACCGATCAATTTATTGTCTTTGATATAGCTAGTTCAGTGAACATAGGAGAATTTTTGATTTGAGGCAGCAGTGATGTTTATATTTTGACATCAACCAATCAAGCTATATATCCCGTGTTCATGAATACTGCACGTTAATTAGCAATCAAATGATGTAAACAAAAGAATTGACGAATGAAGTCTCCTATGTTACAGTATAAGCTACATTGATATACCTAGTCATGAAGTTCGGGAGCCTAGTCTGATAACAATTCTCTCTTTATGCTGCAAGTGATGAAATGAAACTTACTGATGCAGCTGTAGAAAATATTCTTTGTCTTCATAGTCTTCTACTTTTCCTTGCATGATATCGCTGACGTACATCACTAAAAGTCGATATATCAGGGTGAAATATGCTGTTGTTATCTCGTTTCACTTACAGTATATTTAGCATGAAGTGTAGTTTGCTATCAAGGACTCTTGCCTTCTCTTATCTAGCAGCAAGAAAACATACATATACTTGAAAGATACTTGAGTAAGCAGGTTAGACTTGTAAGACCATCTGCATATTCCTTGTCGAAGTCCAAGTTGTGATGATAATGCAATTGCGAGAGTTTACACATGAGGGAAAAGGGAGTTTGAAATTCGGGACGAGTTTGAGTACGACTCCTATGTTGCAGACGTCACTTTGATGTTCTAGACGTCACTATGAAGCAGTTCTCAGGCTAGCGAAATGACTTTTCTTAAAACTTTGCCTTAAAATCTAGACGACACAAGCAGTTATTTAAAGATAGGCTCGTTCTTAGCAAACAAGTTCTCGCTTCCATCCTGTTATTTTTCTTCTTGCATTCTACACCTTGCCTTTCCACACAAGCTGAAGGAAGACTTTTTACCTCCCTTGAGAGCAAAACTCTGTCACGTTCATTGCTTACAATCTAAACTCAGTTGTTTCACTTGTGGTGCTCATATTTGAATTCGTCCTGGATCAAAACATTCCTTATAATCTGTGTCAGCAATGTCTGATGATCATTTAATTGACTTGGCAGAGTACAAAGAGCGCAGTAGGTATTATCTGCAAATAGGAATAACCTGTAAGAAGGTATTACCTGCAATACCAAACGGCCTGCGTAGTCTCTGAGTGAGCCGCTTGCTGTCGGTATCCTTCACTAACATGCGACCTGGAAAAATCAGAAAACAAAGCATTACATCTAATAATGAATGACTGTTATGGAAATAAATACTCAACTTGAATCTGCATTTAAAGAAATAATATGTTACGACCAAGAATAAGAAACAGTGTCAATAATGCTTGTGGAAAAGACTGTGACAAACGTGATAAGTGGACAGATGCATTGGCCTAGCTAGGATCACGTCCTGGGCAAAATAAACTTAACTGTTTACTGTGATTATCTGGCTTTATAGCTTCCGGACCCGGCCAAATTATAACAGATATACCTCTCACTTGGATTACTTAACAGTCCTATTATCTAAAGAAAGTCCCATTATCTAAAGAAAATATATCTCTTCTGACTTCAGCAGGTAATTTACTGAAAATCCAAAAACATATAACGGCATTTCACCAATAACAGTTACCTGTTCTGATGATTTGACAAACAAGAAACAGTTTGTCCAGTTCAAGGTCTTTAGAACCCAAGTCCTAGAAAACAAACAAATTAAAAACAATGTGCAACATTAGTAATGACAATAATAATAATAACAAAAACAATAATACCAATCTTTATACAGCTTTTACACACAACATAAAATGAGGTTATCAACGCCTGTCCCTTTTAATGTAAATGGAAAACAGAAAGTAAAACCTAACTTTATGAACTATTAACAACGGTGATATGATATGATACATAAAATACGAAACAGCTCAGCTAAAATGTTTATTGTGGAGTTCATCATAAGCACTTCTAGATTCGGTTTCCTGATGCTAATAGATGCATTGTAAATCTTATCACCTACGCAACAGAAAGACTTGCGAACATATTCAGTCTAATAAACAGAACGTACTGTTCAATTTCCATCTCCATGATCAATTCCCTTACAAGCCAATTTATTCAGCTGATTTGAAAATGTGCAAAGATTCAGCAGACCTCAAGAAGCCTCCGTGAAAATCAAAGCAAAGCAATTAATTTGAGCTGTGTTTATTTATTACCGTAAACAAGCAAGACAGATTGTGCAATTTCTCCAAGTCTTTCGGCATACCCAGTTTGTCCCATTTCACAATAAAATGTTCACTAAAGTTAAAAAGAAGCAATATATAAGAAAATGAATTTCTTTACTATCTGTCTATGCTCAACTGACCAGTATAGTGAGAAAAGGCTGCCAGCTAACTAAATATGAGCAGAATATTCTCTACCGCTTTGAATATTTCAAGCAAAGATTATAGGAATTACACAAGGTAGTGAAAGAAATGAAGGACAAGGATCCTACTTGATTAGCCTGTGCGGTTGTGATGTCTCGCTACTCAAGGTTAAAACAAATACCATCCCAAGATAGCAAGTGTATAGGCCAAACAACAAGTCAATCAACAAAAGGGAAAAGCATGATGGCAACAGAACTAACATTTTCCAATTGCTATGCCTCGACACGTTTGCAAAGCACAAAATTAAAATCAACAATTTTCAGGTTACTGATGGCTCATTAAACAGAAAGTGATCATCATACCTTATAAAGGCATTATTTCTCCCATTGTACAGGCCGATGTAGACCTCTGCATCATCCCCAATTTTGCAAACCACATGTTTCACGTTCACATACAGGTTGTGACTACTATAAGCAGCAAGGGGTGTGCTTCTTGTCTTCTTTCCCTCAGGCTATAGAATGTAGACATTAAAAAAAGTTCAAGAACAATTATCCAAATGAAACTAAAACATCTAGGAAATATTATAAGAAAGACTAATAATAATTGCGGTTAAAATTAGAAATAATTATGTCGCAACTTGTAATATAATAATGTACTTATTCACTATCATCCAATATTCCTTTACTTCTTGAGTGTACACTTAGTGGCCCTCCAAGCAGCCCTGTCATTGGCTAATTGCACAAGGCTCCGAATATTGAGATTTACATTCAACGCTGCAAGTCTACTTGTACAGCTTAGCAAACTTGTTTTCAGCTTTCTGTTAGGTCTCTTTACTGATTGTAGTGCTTCAGAATGTACAATTAGCATCATCAAATTTCAGATATATTTTTACAATTACCATATATTAACATGAATACAGGCTTACATCTATCTGAGTTCTCTGAGAAGATTCAAGATGCTAGAAGAAAATATTTGCAAAAATTAATTAAAAGGACATTTTTTTTTGATAACTGACAATTGGAGAACGCATCTTTCAACCCGATTTTAAGTTTTCTTTTAAAAAATAGATGAAATTAAATCTCATAGTTCAGTTAACCTGCAAAAAAAATTGAAATTCAAGATCTCTTATACATACTCTCTTGTAAAGTTCTATAACTCCAGTTTCTTCAAGATTTATGACATTGCCAGCATTGTCTCTTACTATCAAATCCAGGCCAAGTTTCCTTTAAAAAAAAAATTTTTTGATGAAGCTAGAGCCAAAGCAAAGCATACTCAAAAAGGGGACCTGATCGATGGGGGATTTTGTTTATGTTTTACTCAATCTACATTTCATGTATAGATGACAATCACTCACCTGTTTCCATAATCAATCTTATTTGCAATCTGACTTTTCAACTGCTGAACTTGATCCTACAATCAAAAAACATTAACAAGGTTAGAGGATAAATGTGCATCTCATGCTTTTGAAGTAATAACAATACATATACATTTCATTAATGTACCAGGTACTTTTCCAACTCCCATGAGCATTATATCAACAATCATAAGTCAGATCGATAAAGGTAGAAGCTAGATATTTTATGCAAAGATTCAAAACAAGCCTCTAAGGCTTTACACAGGGACTTATTTAACTTAAGAGGCTCTATATATGGGCCCAAAGAAATAAGGGACCTTGCTAGAGAGAGGGAATTATTCCAACATTCAGGTAAAACTTATATAATGTAATTTTTTCACTACAAAAGCTATGAAATCTTCTACTGGCTTAATAAAGAGAGAGTTTTATTAGAAAATTTGGGCTAGAAGAGGGGCTGAATAAATATAGATTCACAGCCATCAACAGGAATTACAAATCAAACTGTACCAACTGAGAAGAGGACTTACAGCTGTTAATGTGCCAGAAATAATCTGTCTTCTCCAATTCATTAGCTCCATCATAAGCTGTCTGACGTCGTGAAAAAGTTCCACATCTCGTTTCTATGAAATTAATCAGGATTATAGAACCTGGCTCAGCTCTACATAATTATCTGCTTTTCTTGTTATCACACCCATTACCCATTACCCATTACAGGTATTGGAGTGCCTGTGGTCTTATAGCATTCTGTTACTAAACCCCCGAAACGCTGATTACAGGTGAACAGCTGATGAATCGTACTATTCCACCGATCATTTCACTTCTCCAGTTTCTTCTATCAACACTCATACAAGCTTGTGCATGCTCCGGCCCTCTTATTTTCACATATTTTTTTTTAATACAACATTTTTATCTAAAAATCTGAGCTTTCTAAATGATGGAATAAAAGGCTAGAGAATAAGAGATGAAATTATACAAAGCTGAACAACTTTTTGGTTGAAGTGTCTTGAAAATGTTGAATTACCACATAAAGCTGTTTCCACATAGTACCCCATTCCCGTAAAACTGCAGTTACTTCTTCAACAATTGGTAGTTCTTTCTTTGTGTCTCTTGAGCTGGACCTAGAGATGCAACACACATATTAGGCAAAATAGATTATTCTAATTCTAACTTAACATATATGTAAATTTTTGAACCATGAACTCAGTGAACTAAAACACCAATAAGAATATTAGCCACTTTTCTAGATGTGTATCATTTGATATTTTAAAAGTTTCAGATTGCAAATGCTGGAAAATAATTAAAGACATGTACATAGCAAGCCAATATTAGCGAAATCTTTTTACAACTCACATCCATCTATCTATCCATCCTCTTGAATGTTTACAAGGTGAGTTGATACCTTAAAGTTAAATTTTCCTAAAATGGAGAGATGCTTAAAGGGGACTTATACTCACTCAGACTTTTCAAGGTTGTAGTCCTTCACATGAACAAAAGATGCTGGGAATATTCCCTGGATGAAAAAAAAGATTGGTTATATTGACATGATGTTCAAATATGACAATATATCAAAACATATGATGGCTTTAAAATTGAATGCACACCATTCAGTTTGCTTAATTTTTTTTACTAGATTTGTGCAGCCGTGGAATCAATTATGATATTTAGTAGTTGCACCCCTTTTTTTGACCAGCTGCTCTAAACAGCCGCATCTCTAAGGTGATAACATTTTAGAATTGAAATTTATGACATATACAGTTGATTAAACAGTAAGCAATTTTGTGAAAGATTTGTTTTGCTCAAGAATTCAAGGGCACCAATAACCAGTATCATGTGGCTACAATACAAAACATGGATAAAGGGTCACATAAAATGTTTGATTTACCCAGGCATTCTTGTTTTTCAATGAGAACCCTCTGTACCAGTCTACAAAAGGGATGAAAACAATTCTAAATTGAATGAACCGACTTCAATCATACAGCTGACAGATATAGTTACCATTGCACATTTTGAAGCAATCTGTATTACACCCTGAACGACAAACTCTGATCAGGCATAAATACATAATATTCAAGCTTCACTGGATATTGTGATCTTAGGATTAATAACAGGAAGCACTTTAGCTTGCAGCATCACTGACAACTTTGAATACACTCAAGAGTGTGATTTGGCGTAAAGTGTAAATCATTTCCCAATAAATTTGAACAAGAAATATTTCTTTGATAGCAAGTCAGAATGCAGGCAGACTGTGGAACTGGACCTGACATCATGCAACCAAAGAGATATATACTTATATAATGAAAACACTCCCTCTCCCAATAACCTGGAAAGGATCATATAATACATTGCAACACTGTTTAAAGGAAAACTGTTGAAACCTAAGATGCATAAGACATACCTCCACATGCTTCCTTCAGACGCACTAACTCGCCAAGTTCTAGAGAAAGCTGATGCTCGGATTTGGCCGGATATTGGTAGATAGCTAAAAAAGGAAGTGTACCTATTAGCAGCTATCCAGAATTTTAAGCCAATTCGTTTTCTGCACAGAAACAAATATTTAAACATGTTCAACTGGCCTGGATGCAAATTAAGATTACACAGGCAAGAGAGATGAGAACTGGCCACATAGGCAGGGCCCAGAATAACAAGGGAAAATGGAGATTAGGCCCATACAGAAAGAACGGACTCCAAGATTGAGGTGAAGCAAAGACAATTCAATTAAAAAATAAAGCTTCAGAAGGAGAATTTCCGTTCAACATTCTTACCCACAGCATACTTGACATCTCCAATCGGTGTCCAAGGGATAGTCATTTCAACATAACCAGAGCGGCCAAGCAAACGCGCTTCTAAAATTTGGAAATAAACGGAAGGAGGAAATGGGAACCGAAGAGCACAACAACTCCCAAAGCCTCCTATTCGGGAAAACAGAAATCACCGCCTCGTTGAAGTGAGGTTACTCCTCTGATGTCATAACTTAAATGCGTCTGGCTCTATACACAGTACTGTAGGTTTACAGGATACACCCCTTTTAATAAATTTTCTCATGTGTCAGCTTATAAGCATGCGATTCAGATTAATGCATTCGTAATACACTGCAGCCAGAAGGAGCTGGAAGTGGAATAAATTTAGCATTGTCAAAATATCAAAGACTGCATAGCAAAAAAGCATTCTTGCAGCAAAGGACTACAGTATGTTTGCTTGTAAAGGATGTGGGAGTACTTTTAACTGACCTGTGAAACTATTATGAATCTACAGGGTAGGCCTGCCAACGGAAAGACCGGATTTAACACTTATCCTTATCAATCATTGTAGTCAGCTCTTCCAAAAAACAACATCAAGACACAGCTATGATACACGGCAAGCTGCAAGGAAAGAATTTGCTGTCCTCCAAGCAAGAACTAATCTTAAGGGGAGATTTAGTCGTGTGTCCCCCCCTCCGTTTATTTTCCTCTCCTCTCGCCCCTTCTTATACTTTCTATTTGTATTTTAACTGTTCTGCTCTTCTTTCTTCATGTTGAATTCAAATTTAAAGATAAAATTGCAATAATTAGTCTCTCGTTGTAATTAATTTAACTTGTTCTTTGGTACTGTTATAAGATTAAATTACTACTGCCTCGGTTCTTCCCGGCGTCCTTGGCATCTTATTTTGTTAGTATGTCATATATTTTATAGGCCTATTTACTACTTTAATAATAAATAGTTTTGTAATAATCATAAGTGTTTCCTTCTGTAATAAGTTGCTGAATGTCAAAGATTTTGAAATACATGTTGATGCAATAGGGGATGTGATACATGTGCACGTTAGTACATGTACCAGTATGAATTTCTGGCCATGTGTTAACGGTTCCAGCTTTTCAGCTATTGCGAGGTTTGTACTAGGTTGTAAGCAGGCAGAAGGGCTTTACTTTGGCTTTAATCTTTGGATTGTGCAAAATGTGTGTAAACAGCTAATTACTATAGAAATCTGTAATCATGTTTAGTGCTAATTACATCCTATGGAACACAATA
>WUAR02010570.1:0-10737 GCA_015164055.2 Chrysaora achlyos
AGCAAATAAACAAAATGGTAATTAACTAGCTGACTGGCGCGCACATAACGATATCACATCGACAAATTTTATTTGAATCGAGGCTTGAAAACCATTTAGCTCACCAATCATCGTCTCAACTTCGTCGTAGGATTGGCCGTTAACTTCTCACTCCTAGCATCTTGAACGATTTTCAACTTTGCAATTTTTGACTCTTGCACGTCCTTGTTATCAAGAGTCTTCTATCCGACATTCTGTTACTCATCATATCTGTACCCGGGCACCTCCTCTTTCCCCGACGTCTTACACCTGATCGCCTCGTCATTGCAAAAGCTGAATTTGCTTGGCATCATCAGACCTTCAGAAAGCAGTTGGTCCTTTCCTCTCCATATGGTGCATAAAAAAACTCCTTGTGATTAGCAGCTATTTGGCGATTGTAATGCTCTCAACAATATCACAATTCCTGATCTCTGCCAAACCCCTTACATACAAGACTTCACTGCTGCTCTGCATGGCCAGAGTATATTTTCCTAAGTTGACCTAGTACGCGCTTACCATCAAATTCCTGTTGAGCCTGTTGAAGCCCTCAAAACAGCAGTCAGCACACCGTTTTCAATGTTTGGATTTATCTCCATGCCTTTTGGTCCTCGGAATGCTGCTCAAACATTCACCAACTTCTCCATTCCAAGATATGCATTTTGTCCATGCCTATCTTGACGATCTCTCGGTTGCCGCCATCCTTCTCTTGCTTTGAATATGATGTCGTCATCAATCCTTCGAAATGTGACTTTGTTTCTTCTTGGCTCGATTTTCTTTGCCATCATATCTCAGAAACATGTATTAGCCCCCTCGTTGACAGAGTTCAAGCTCTCCAAGATTTTCTTCCTCCTACTGCACAAAGCCAACCTAGAGAATTCCTTGGTTTCGTGAACTTTTACCGCAGTTTCATTACTTACTGTGTTGCGATAGTACAGCCTCTCGCAATCAAACACAATAGAAATTCGTTCGTTTTCCCAGAGGCCACCATTTCTGCCCCGCATGCTATTAAGGCTGCGTTAGCTGATGCTACTCTTCTCGTTCATCCCTCTCCTACTTCTCCCTTATGCCTCATGGTTGACGCATGCAATTGCCTTTGCAATTGTGTTCTTCAACAATTTTTTAACGAATTAACGCAACCGATCTCCGTCTTCTCCAAACGTTTGCAGCCTGCACAGGTTCAGTATAGAACTTTTGGAACTTTTAACTGTTGACAGTCTATCTTGCTATTTGACATTTCCGTCATTTCCTAGAAGGCCAGGAATTCTAATTCGTCACTGACTACAAACCTCACATATTCACTTGCTTCGTAAACAGAACGCTACTCTCCTCGTGAAGTGCGGCACCTGGATTTTATCTCTCAACTTACAAATGATGCTCGCCACATTCAAGGCCCTGAAAATGTTGCTTCTTAAGTTTCTTATAGAGAAGAAGTTAGTATGATTTTAATAAAGAATAAGAAGGAATAAGAATAAGAATAAGATTAAGAATAAGAATAAGAATGAGAATGAGAATAAGAATTTATATGATTCTTATTCTTATTCTTATTCAATGGTTTTGCAACACTAGCCGGAATGAAGGTTTATTCCCGTTTTGCTTGTCCTATTGAAGAGAAGCTGCAACCTTATATTGAAAAGACAGATAATTATATGCACTCTATAAATCTAAAGATCTTGTAGAAGGTTGTGAAGGATGCGTGCTTCATGGCGCTGTATGACGATCTTACCATCTCGATCTTCCTTCTGATTTTAATATCTAACAAGCAACAATATTATTTTTACTAGGTGCTTGATGTTGACAGAAACACTGTACAGAAATTCAAGAAGTCAGTAAAGGCAATGCACACATCTGCTTTAGGTATTCTTTCCATGATTTTTTTATACAATCTCCTAATTAATTATTTTTAGTTTAGATAATATTTTCTTTGAGACTATTTCGTAAAAATGGTGGTACAACATCAATTCTGAGAGTTCGGTTTCTTCTCTTGTCAACCAATCTCCTAAAGGTCTTTGCAAATTCGTCTTCGATGGAAATGTTTCATGCCCATCAACACTCATCGTGAAATAAGATCACTTTCTTCAAATCTGAGTTGGTTATTGAGAATGCTCTACCTTGTGAATAACCAACCATTTGGTTAAAACATAAGTTATTACTCTTGTTCACTTTACTTTTATCCACATCCCTTTCTATTCTAGCCAACAAAACTTCTGGAATGAAATGATTATGATTATCTCTGTTTAATTTATATCTTTGAGTGATCCCTGTAAATTGTGAAAATTGTGGCGAGGCTATGTCCTATTTTTTGACACAATTATGTTTCCCATAAACGATACATCTTAGAGAAATTCGTTTATTTTATTCGTCACTTATCGATGAATTGATCCACCCTGCATGAATTGATGCAACTGAAAACATCGATCATCTTGTGGCGTAACAGTTGATGTACAGAAAATTCTACTTTCTCTTTCATGGTTCAAGTGCCACATTGCCTTGGATCGTCATCCAGCACAGGGGAGATGTTTGTTTGCATTTATTTTTAACTCTATGAAACTAAAGAGTTACTTTATATAGCGTCTTCTACAATGGATTACGAGTCATTCGATTTTAGTGAACTGATATCTAAACGTGTAACCGAATTCTTCTACTCCATTATTATTAACACACCCTTCCTATGAGGGCTTTCTGTTTAATAACACATGCTACAAATGAGGGCTGCCTTTATATTAACACATGCTACCAATGAGGGCTGCATTTTTATTAACATATCCTAGCAATGAGGGCTGCATTTTTATTAACTCGCCCTACCAATAAGGTCTGTATTTCATTTAACATTTCCTACCAATGAGGGCTGCCTTTTTCTTAACATATACAAGCAATGAGGGCTGCATTTCTATTTACACATCCTAGCAATGAGGGCTGCCTTTATATTAACACATCCTAGCAATGAGGGCTGCATTTTTATTAACACATCCTACCAATAAGGGCTGCCTTTCCATTAACATATCCTACCAATAAGGGCTGTATTTTTATTTACACATCCTACTCCTAGCAATGAGGGCTGTGTTTTTACTACTTACGCCTTACCATCGACGGCTACTTTATGAAAAACCCGCCAGATGCGTTCAGTGCCTCAGCAAACAGTTACGTGACTGCAAATTCTACTGTCGATCGACATACCTGAAGAGATAACAGCCATTCCCATCAACTATGAACTTTTCCAAAATGACATTGAAGCTGTGGATAACGTTTGCTCTTTTGGGTCTTTGCATGTTTGTGTTAGGAGCAACACCCGATGAAGGAGCAACACCCGATAGTTGATGTAGCAGCATTTATTCAGCTAGAAGATTCCAATGATGGAGCAATGGCAACGCTGATGAGATTGAGAATGAAAACGCTGCAGATCCTTTCTTTTGGCGTCGCCGCTGTTACGTAGCCCGTCGTCGATACGTAGCCCGTCTTCGTTCCGTAGCCCGTCGTCGAAGCTATTTCCGTCGTCGTTCCGTATTCCGTCGTCGCAGAGGATAGTGTCGTCGTAGATCAAAAGTCAACCCGCCCATGTAATCGTGATTACTGGCGAGCCAGAGCCGAGCCAGAGCCAAGCTACAGGCGGGTCAACTCGCCCATGTATTCAGGCCGTAAGAGGCAATAATACACGGCAGATGGCAGTAATTGAGATCGTATTCAGCGTATTGATTATTCTAGCACAGGTAAAATGTTTAATATCTTCAATAATATGCATGCCGCCAAAGATTTGGCCTACCTGGCAGAATATGCCCATTTAGCATCTGAATGCGCGGAATTGTAGCGGATATGAACTACTGCAGAAGATGCATTCAAGAAAAACATACATTTTTATGCAGCCAGCTGCATAACAACACTATAACAGGACCAGAAATCGGAACAAAACTTCAAGAGTCTGCTGAACCCTGAGATTGTCTAGTTGATACGTTTTTGGTGTTTTCTCTGCATTGGGTGCTAGGCTGCGGAATCTGTCGAAGGTGGAGAAGATTACTGCAGAAGATTGATCCAAGAACAAAACGTGTGTGTGCAGCCAGATGGACAAAAACACTTAAACCCATGCAGCTAACTCACATCAGAATATTTGTAGGGAACAGAAGACCTTCGAGTTGGCAGTTAGGAGGTTTTATCATGAATATACAACTAAGGGGACCAGTCTTTTCACTGCAGAGAAATTCATGTTAACATTTTATTTGATGGTGCTAAGGTCATTAAATAAAGAAAGGCCTTGTGTTGTGTTACGGATAGAGCATCATAATTATTTGTACCTGGAATATGATGAACATTTGTTGTAATGCTTTTTGGATTCATAATTGTGGTCCAACTCGAATCAGTGACGTAAGCGCGTGTGAATGGTACTGAAGAAGGAGGTCTGGACTGATTGTAGCGAGGGAGGTTGTATCATGAATGCCCTCCCTATTCGTTAATATGCGGGCGTAGAATGCTTAAATGAATAAACGCGCTACTTTGATTGCGTTACTTTCTTTTAGGGTATATCACCAATGAGCTGACGTATGCAGAAAATATGGAGAAACTTGGGTCTCTTGCTTTGTCAAGAGAAGCTGAAACTGGTATCGGTAAGACTTGAATTTAAATTTCAACCTTTGAAATAATTTGTTTGTTTGATTAGCGAAACATTTCTTATTACTTAGTTTTGTCACTGTATTTTTTCATAGATTTTGCACATGATAAAAATACATGTAACCATGTAACCATGCAAAAATGCATAAGTGTATATCAGGAATGAAAGCTTACGTAATATAATGTGTCAACATCAAATTAAAGGACAAGTGACATAGATTTTGATAATTGTTGTGTAGAAAGTCAGATGCCCAAAAAGTACCATAAAGTCAAAAAATCTGTTTTTGTTTGATATTTACCCTCGAATTTGAGGCAAACAAATTATGGCGGAAATTTATCAAGTGACATCGTGACGTACAAGTTGACAGGTCGCAGATTTTTGTAAGGCCAAAGTACCGAAGTTGTCAATGTAGATTGATCTTTGTAAATGAAAACTATTTCGATATGCCTTACTGTGTCGCTTACGGAAATACTCCAAAGGTTAGAGCTGCTGCAGAGGCCACCAGTAAAAAATCTCTTATCACAAGTTTCCGGGAAGCACGAAATTGAGAAAAGCATTTGAAGCAAGAATTCAGCGTATTAACATGGTTTTGAGCAAACACTCAAAATTATATTCTTAACGTTTCGCAAATGATTCGTTTTTGTGAGATATCCAGACTTAGTACAAGTTATTGCGCGAGCCAAGCGAGGGCTTACTATTAGCAAGCAACTGGGTTTCGTGTCTGGTCCACGCATATTTTTATTGTTATCCATTGTTATTTTCCGCTGGTCAATAGGCTTGCGTCTTAAATTAGCATATTATAACAAAGGAAGTCACATTGTGCTCACATGATTTGTTTGTTTAATTGAGCCAATGAATATTGGACACAATGTTGACCATGTATTGTATTTTGAAATGTTTTTTGCAAAGATCCTTCTTTAAATACAATGCGACACAATGAAAATGAAATGAACAATATTGGAACCATTAAAATCAGTTGTTTTTATTTCACCTCTACACATTCGAACTAAAAATGCAACTATTTTGTCCTTACATGTGTTGATATTTGTGCTTCTAAAGGAAATCGCGCATTGACTAACGGGTATTTACATCTAGTTTTATAAATCTAAACACGGAGAAATCGTCTGACTAAATTGAACTGAGGTATTTTCGAAATGATCGCGGGGTTTCACGAATTTATAGGCAAACTCTCTTTTTATGCATATTTATTGAACTCGATCACTATCACCGTCCCGTTGTTCCTCGCCATTCCCATATTCATCAGCCTCTTCAGAGTCCAAAGATGAAACTGTCGTGTCTACGTTTGAACTCTTGCGCGAAATTGGCTGAAATCGGTATGAAACTATGGCTAAGGATGTATTTTCACTCATTTCGTAGCCAATTTAAAAGGGCTCATCGTTAACAAAATTATCTGCCTTTCTCATGATGGTACCCGAAAATCCCGTACACAAGCGAAGGAAGGAATTAGTTCACCTGTCAACTTGTACGTCACAACAACATATAAGGTAAACCCTAAAGGGGGGTTCTCTGGCCCCCTTTGACTAATTTGAGTCCGAAAAAAGTACAGAATCAATACTTAGATTTTCTAACATATAAGCTAATAAAATCATAGGGTCAAAAAACCGTGTCACATGTCGTTTCAGGTTTCGAGAGATTCACGAAATGTTACCCTTTAGTAGCTATGTTTGAATATTGTCTTACTTGTCAAAAACGTAAACAATTTCCAAAAGCGAAGGTTTCTATGGAAACTTTCTACATTAATAATGATTAACATGCGTATTGTTGATGTACCTAAATGTTATTTAGAAATGGTAAGCCCTTTTCTACACAACCTGTCTTCATAGAATTAATCTAAATAGATATTAGTCAATACCACAACATTTGCGTCTTAGTCAATATCATTTTTTACCAGAAACTTCCCCCCTCATGGAATGAAAAAAAATCACAGAGTTAGAGCTGTTTAAAAATAGACTATAGACACTACAAACTATAGATACCCCGTAAACCTGAACCGATCAAAAAAGATCGCTTATAATTCTTGAGCATTCGCGAATTAGAATGTTGCTGATTTTTGTACTCAACTCTAATTGCATACTGAACACGTTCACATTTATACATTCTGCCATCCTCATAAAGAACCTTTTCTCCCCTCGAGAAGGCGACCTTAGCTATATTCTTCCTCTCTTATTGTGCCAGAGTCGGTCCACCAAATGTAACTTATCCATAAGTTCTCAATCTTCATTCTTCTCCTTTTTTCAAAACGTTACCTATATTCCCTTTCTAGAACCAGGAAGTTCCAGGTCTCTATCCTGAGTTTTTTTGTTAGCGCTGAAAGTAACTGGATAAGGATTGGCGACCACCTCTAGGACCTCTAGCACGAGTCATGAAGTTGGGTTACCCTCCTCGAGCTGTTACTATTTTCTTATTATGCTGAAAGATATTTGATTTTTCTTTCCTATACGTGGCCTTTAAAGACAACCGCGATAAAGTTGTTAGTTTTGTTAACTTTTCAATTTTTGCCTATCTCGTGTATCAGACTATAGAGGGAGTTTTGTTTTTTAAATAGCTGTTATTTTATTTTGTAGGTACAGCTTTCTTGAAGTTTTCTGTGATTACCAAAGTAAATATGCTTTATTTGAATGTATTTGTCAAACCACTTTTTCACCGTGCTCGGTTTGGATATTGCGGGCGATTTTCCCCTTGTTATGCCTTTATGTGCGTAAGGTTACAAAATGAAAATCGTTCAGTAATCTGTATTATGAAATCGTTTGGTCAAAGTGTCAATATCTTTTGTCGGTTTTTGAGTTATGGCCGTGTGAAAGAAATTATTGAATGCGTCATAGCAGAGACCTGTCCAAAGTTAAAAGATGGTATGCATGAAGCCGATTGACACAAAACAAGTTTCAGCTTTTGAGCAGCACAGTGAAGGAAAAAAGCTTAAAATGTAGTCATGTCTAACAAGGGCTTGAACATCTGCAATATGACTTGTTATCACAGTTGCACCATCATATGCCACCATACTTTCTTAGAATCATCTTAGCCTTAGATCGTTCTAGCCTGGCATCGTAAAATTTCAAAAACCTTTAAAAAATTTATCCTCTTTTGTCAAGACGAATTATTATACTTAATTGTTCCTTGGTGGATACGTTAGTTCTTTCATCAACTTGAAAGCTTAAAAATGTGCAACGAGTGGTTATGAAGCATGTGATGATTTGCCTGCTTTTGATTGGGTCCTTAAAATCTCAAACCAGATACGGATTGGCTAAGAGACAATGGCCGAGCAAAGGTGAGAACTATTGCGCAAGCTTAAAGAACTCAAAATTGAACAATCAAATGAAGAGATATACCTTTTAGGCACACAGAAGCCAAACGGGTTTTTAGGTCCTTGTCTTCAGTTTAAAAACAAGAACTTTGAAAAAAAATAAAGGCATCCCCAAAGCCATTTTTCATATACTGATAATATTTTCTATTTTGATTATTTTATATTTAGGAACTCTGTCATATGACGAAGACACTGGTAAGTGGTGCCATTGTACATGTTTAGTTTGTCTTTACGTCAAGAATCTAGTCATTGAAAGAAAAATATTGAGATTTATAGATAACTATTCATTTTTATTAAATTCTCTTGCTATATCGTTTTGAAACAGTAGCATGGCAAAGAATAATCCTAGTGTTCATTGTATACTTTTGTCACTTAACTGTTGGTATTTTGTGGATATTTTTATACAACATTTAGATCCAATCATCGTATCCAAATAATGCAGAATCAATACATGAGTAAGAAGTGCTCGCAGAACGCATTGAGATCCGTAAATCCTCGAATAAGCGCAAGGGTGCTTATTAGTTTTGAGCCATGAAGAATGGCGCTTATTCAAGCAGGGCGCTTATTCGAGTAGGACACTTATTTGATTTTTCTGAATGTCAAGGCAATTCGAACAGAGAGACAAAGTTTGCTGAAATTTTGTTGAGAAGCTCAATGAAAGAGGACAGTCAAAGACAAAATCATTTTGATAATTGGACAATGTTGTTTTATCACTTATTTTATCAAATACAAAATAAAGGTAGAACGTAGATGAATGGTATATGCTGACCCGCCTATTCTGACAGACGGATCATCATCAGTGACATGTATTTTTATCGCTCTTCGTGATAATTGGGTTATATATTTAACAGACGTTTAGAAGATATTAAAAGAGATTTTTATAGAAGGAACATGTTGAAGAAATTCTTGGAAATCAATTGGCAATTGTTGATATCACATCTAACCTAACAAACGAATCTTGATGTCACATTCAACCTAACAAACGAATCTTACCACCCCTACAGAAAGGCAAACGACGAGCCACTCTACATCAACACAAAATCCAACCATCCACCTTCCATAATTAAGCAGATATTCGCAGCCATCGGCCGCAGAATAACCGACATTTCGTGTAACGAAGTAGCATTCAACGCAGCCAAACCATTCTACGAAACAGCACTAAAAAACAGCAGATTTACAGAAACGCTCACATATGATAACCATAGAAAAACTGCAACACAAAAAAGAAACCGACAGAGAAACATCATCTGGTTTAATTCTCCATACAGCAAAATCGTCCAGACCAACGTAGGAAAAACCTTCATTAACCTCATCCAATTACACTTCCCTCACAACCACAAGTTCCACTGCATCTTCAACAAGAACAACACCAAAGTAAGCTACCGTTGCATGGAAAATATGACATGCATAATCAACCAACATAACAAGAAAATTACCAACAACACCCCCACAACCTCCTCCCAGAACGAGTGCAGAAAACTGCAGAAAAAATACCAATGCCCACTTGAGAACAAGTGCCTCCCAACCACCATAATATACAACGCACGAGTAACTACAGAAGGCGATACACCCGCGAAAAAATACATCAGACTAACAGAAGGAACATTTAAACACCGTTAATCCCCGCACAAGCTATCTTTCCGAAACAGAAAATACGCCAACAGCACTGAATTATCAAAACACATCTGGGAACTTCAAGACAAAAAAATCATCTAAACATCAAATGGTCAATCATCACCTCAGTAAAAGCCTATAATGATTTTTCAAAGAAATGCAACCTTTGCTTGGCAGAAAAATTTAAAATCATTAAAGCAGATAAAACCAACCTCCTCAACAAAAGACACGAACTTATTTCAAAATGCCGCCACGAAAACAAGTACTATTTAATGAACGCAATAAGATAATCAACGTAAATTACCGCACCTTAGTAGAACAACAGACCGATTGTTAATACATTACTATACATTAATTATAGACCATACCGTAAATTATCGCACCTTAGTAGAACAATAGACCCAGTGTTAATGCATGATAACACCCTAATTATAGACCATTACAATATTTTATACTTCCATCATATCTATGTGTTACACGAGCACCACCACATCATTGTACGAATTTTTGGTACATAAAAAGGAAGTCCACATACATATATTTGAGAGCGGGTTAAACAAGTTTCCTTGCTACGAACATGAATATATAAAAATTGACGAGAATGAAAACTAGTACAAACTTCGTTGTTAATTTCTACTATTTTTGGCTAACTGCCTACAACTATCGGAAACAAAGGGTAATCAAAAGTAATAGGTAAGCGTATATACAGATATTAAGGCAGAAAAGTTAGAATCTCTAGATTAAAACTCCTCGATCCGTTTTTTGTTTCTTACTCCATAATCTATATGATTGAGGGACTGGAGAGTGTTTGCCAAAGCCAAATCGATGGCTTCAAACAAAAATCAGAAAAAATGTATATTGAACCGTCTCTCCTTATTTTTCAATTTTTGGGTGTTCGTCTTTTCTTTTCAACTTGTAGCATAATATCCTGTTCAGAATGATGGCCTGGCAAATAAGATTTGTCTTAGAACATTTGCTCTGTAGTTAGCTCTTGGAACATTTTGGGCTATTCGCAGAGTCGCAGAGTCGCTGTATGCTTATTTTTGAATAGACCCCTTTCAAATAAACTGTTTCTAGCTTTTGAGATGTTCCGAGCTTTCCCTTAATCTATCTGTTAAGCTTTTCGGCAAATAAAAAAGTAATAAACTGGTAAAAACAATCAGTGCCTGCACAATTTACAGTGCGT
>WUAR02010681.1:0-10730 GCA_015164055.2 Chrysaora achlyos
CCACCTTCAATGCTCAAAAAGATGGTCCTAGAGATTCGATCAAAATTAAAATCTGCCCCAGGTGCAATTAGGCAGATCACCATATTTAAGGCAACATAACGCGCTACCAAGTTTGGCATAAATGCAGCAAACTTTATGCTGCTCATTTTTAGAAGAGGCGTTACCAACGTTTCCCTAGAGTCCCGTGGGCATGGTGATAAAAATACGTTTTATTTCATTTTAATAAAATTGAAACAGACCCCCCTCCCTTTTTAGATAATACAAACGTGCCTGTCAGTGTCAGATATCTAATAATTGTGGCCAAAAGATATAATATCGTACACAGAATGGAGGGTTTTCTAGTCTGAAGCAAACATTCGTTGAAATTCCCCTTTTCCTTAATATTTAGAAAAATCTGGTGTTGAGAACTCTTCAGTTCAAATTAATGATTGGCCGTAATGGCCCTTGATATATAATTTCAAACATAACCCTGTCTGCTGGTGAATTAAACTTTGGTTTATCCAAGTTCAGTTATTTCCGGGACAATGTTATCTTAAAAAAGAAAAACCCATTGCATAGGCCTAGTCGATTTAGTAAGACAAATCTCCTTAACGATTCAAGCAAATTTTCAATCCAACGACGAATGCGGGGGAGTCTGTTTTCTATCGTTAATTGGCCTTGTACTGTTTTTACTGAATGAATGGGCTACCACAGGGATCTCATTTGTTACCCCTAATTTTTAAAATATTTGCTTCCATCTGCCATTGACGTTAACGTTAAGAGACAAGAGGAATATCTTAGCAGTAAAACGCTATTTGCAGGTGACATAATTTCGAAGAAAAGTAGTAATACTTCCTACCAATACCTACTGTAGCACATTTAATGGATTGCTAATTCTTTTTTGTCACCTAAACAAGCCATTTTACGGCTTCGGAAGATCATAAACTTTTGTTTATGCGCTGGTGAGTGGAATATAACCTCGGAAAATTGAGGATTGTATTTCGTCAATGTTGAAGAATACATCAGCAATATGTCAAGAAAAAAACCATTATTCGCACGTTACTGGATATCAGATTACGGAGAATTTCACATGTCGACCTGCGAAAAGATATTTAAAGAAGCAAGTGTGCATTGCTTTTCATTTCAGTATAGCTACAAGTAGCAGTGGTGCACCGAGCCAGAAAAGACCAAGCGTTCAAAATTCGAGGCACAAAATCATTTCACAAGGTAAAAAGATATATATTTGTGTCAACAATAACGTCTTTCAGTCAGATTTCGTGAAGGAAATGCTGAGGATTTAAAAATGGCAAGATAAATAGCCAGATCTTGCCAAACTTGATACAAAGTTAATTTTTTTCACAAAGATAAGGCAATGGTTCAGCAATAGTTGCTCCGTGGCCTATAACTCAGTATTTCTCCGTGGCTTATGTCTAGTTGTAAATTTACATTTTTGTGTAACTCTTAATATCAGGTAAACTGTTAACTAGGCTATACATCTCAACCGTCAAAGAGAAAGTGTATCCGAAAGGTGTTTAAATGTAGATAATGCATTCAGCGACCCTCACAGTTATGGTGAATCCCTCTCTAACTTTAACCCATGAACAAGCAATGGTTTAAGTATTCAGTAGTCGATTTTGAGGTCCTAACGTAGTTCCAGTTTGAAGTAGTTTAAATATCTGAGAGATTCTGAATCCAGGATTATTTCTTATTATAGATGAACAGCATAATATCAATGTTGCTGCTTGCCGAGCTGATTGGAGCCTTGGCCTTTTCAAGTGCTCAGTGGAGTGCCAATCCGAAACGAGACTTAATCATTCCAGGTTTGTAAATTATTATCAAACGCAACAGAGATAGTTATCGCTTGCCTCGACAGCTTCGGGGTATTCCTAAGTTCAAGTACCTCATCATACAAAATCATCCAACCAATCTATACAACGTTATCGTGTATTACTTACATAATCTCTGTTCTATGTCTCTATACCTCTATGTCACTCCCAAGCACAAATTAGTGGCTGCAGGAGCCTGTCTGTATTCTGCCAAGCGAGCAGTGATTGCGCAAGACCGCAATGGCCTGGTTGACGTCAATTCAAGCCAGGTTTCCATATAGATGCAAGGATCGCTATTGACGCAAGGATTACAGGTGGCAAATTTCAGTGATCTTAGCGTCTTTATAGAAACCAGGCTTAATGCAAACTACTTTTCCAAATCTGCTGAGATCGTTGCAACAATGGCGATCCTTGCGATTGAGATGGTGGTAGAGATCAATGCGCCAATAGGTATTTTAATGAAAACTGCCTGGCGAAGAATGGCCTCGCTGAAAATTTGCGACCTGCAATCCTTGCGTCTTACTGGGAACCGTTTTGTTACAAAAATCGCAAGAATCGTAAAATCTCAGGTCGCAAATTTCAGCGATCCTTGCGTCACTGGCGATCCTTGCGTCTATGAGGAAACCAGGCTTCAGGAAAAGGTACACAATTTTTACACACCTTGAAATAGATGGGTCGATTCAGGGGAAAATCTAGTGTTACAAGGTGTACCAAGGCGGTAATAAACATTTGCAACTGATGCATAATTGCACAATAGATTGTGCATAATGAAAGTTAAATATGCCTATACTATATGTCTTTTTCTAAATATTTCCGCAGGGACCAAATGGTGTGGCCTCGGCAGCAATGTACAAAGCTACGATGACTTAGGGAAGTATGAAGTTACAGACAAATGCTGCCGTGAGCATGATAAATGCCAATACTACATTAACGCGTTCAAGTCCGGCTATGGTGTATTTAATTTTCACTGGTACACTGTTTTGGCATGCGAATGTAACGCAGTGTTTGCGGAATGTTTGACGAAAGCTAATACCCTCACCTCAAGCAAGGTCAAAAAATGGTTCTTTGAAGTGCTGAAGCCAGCTTGTTTGATCTTCAAGCCGAAGAAAGTTTGCACGAAGCGTGTGGGATTCCGCTGCTCGAAGTATGAGTACCAGGAGAGGGCGACTATGGTCAGTCAATAGGCCAAATAGAACATCCTTCCAGCCTAGTGTGTGAGCTGTATCTTTTGCTTGATGAAAATCGTTTGAGTGTGTAGTAATCCTTCTATTCAAAACACGATAATCTTAAGTCCTTACAAGTAATTTCATTATATCCCACTCTATAGCAGTTAATATGTCTTATTGTTATTGATGTATGAGAAACGGATATTGTTACGAAGTGCTTCTCTTTGTTGTCTTATTGTCCTCTACGTGTGCCATTTTTTCTAAATAAACGGTCACATTCAGGGGCGCGCCTTCGGTGTTTGGGGGTCGAGGGCCCTAAGTAAACCACACAACCGCTGCCAAAATTCTATTTGCACTCTTAGAAATTAAAAAGTTAGAGTAGTTAAAAATGGATTTTCACAGATATTTTAAGACAATTTTATGCTGGTCCATTTTCTATGAATGACAAAATTCACATAGCTATAAAAGTTTGCCAATTAAGTTATTGGAAGTTGATGAAGAAGCACGATTTTCAGTTTTTGCACCTCGGCAATACCTTATGTTTATAATAAGGGCAGTTAGTCAACTATGAGATAGTCCTCATTGTTATTGGTCATTTCGGTGAATAAAAGAAAACACATGTAAAGCAAAAAAACAATTTTTGTTGAAAGTCTCCTCTGAAATTGTTTGGCCCAACGAAACAGACTTTATGAATTCTCGGCATCACTGAGAGCAGTTAAAAATTTTGCTACTGTTTGTTAACGATAAACTGATAACGATCAATTGATTATATAAGTGCTTTTTACCAATACAAGAAGTGATAAAACACGACGTTTCGAGCTTGAACTCGTTGTCAAGTCACTGAGAGAAGTTATTAGAAACAGTTCACTGACGTCACTGAATTCAGCACAGAATGGAGGCTTGGGTCTAGCAAAGGCGGGAAAATATGCGCGCACATCTTTTATGAAAGAAAAACATGGCGGCGAGCAACAGGGCAATTTCCTGAATTAAAACTTAATGCCTAGAAATGGTTCACACACGGCATTCATTCGCAGAATCTCTACGTCCAAAGAGACAAGACATTTCCAGTCATCGTAAGGCGCCTCGAGACCATAGAAATTCGGATGGAGTGGTAAGACTAGACAATTTTCCTTCAAGAGTCGAGTTAAAATTAAATAGGCCTAAGATGGCCACTTCATTTAGTCTGGCAATCATTTTTGCTGATCTGTGATGTTTTATGACTGCGCTTACTGCAAAAGATTGAAAGAATAACTGAAAATAATATAAGAACAATTTATTAACATCACTTTGCATTTGAAGAAGACAACCAATTCTTCCAATGATAATACTGTCTGGTTTTGCAAAACTTGCTGCTGTTTGTTTTTTGAAGTTATGAAATGGTTTAATTTAGATCGGTATTTAGCCTTTATAAAAGGCCTGAAGAAATGGGATATTATTCTAAGTTCTATTAATTTGATGTTGAAAAAAGATCTCATTAAATAAAGATGAAAAATTCATTCTCATCCATCAGATCCAGTCTGCAGAGTATGGCAGTTGTCAACAAGATCTCGTCTGTGCAACAATTAAAATATTGGTGTGCATGTGTGCAACTTCTTATCTTTCAATGTTTTTATCAACTAAGTTTTCCGAAAAATCTTGTGTGTGCACTTGACACACTCTGCAGACTGGCATCAGATGCAAGGTTTTTTTATAAGAACGACCTTTATGAGAAACACAAGGCCAAAAAAAATAAGAAAAATTTAAGAAACAAGGCAGGCTGAGATTCACCATAATTAATGTAGTGATTTAAAATCTATTTTCTTTGCTGAAAATAAAACTTCAGGCACAAGTGCAACATCCGATATGAAATGTGAACAGAGGCTTAGTTACTTTAGCAAGCACATGCTATGTCCTAACACTACTGTGTACAGGAAATTCAAATAAAAAATAAGAAAAAGAAAAAGGAACACCTTAGGCTGAAAATATGCCGAAAATAAGAAACGTCAGGCTGAAAGTGTAACCAAGTGTTCTTATAAAAAAGGGGGAAAGGAAATTTCTTTCGTAATGCAGATGTATAATGTTTTCTTTTTTGCAGGCATTGTTGAATGGAACTAGTCGAGATGGACGACCATCAAGGAAAAGAAAAGCATATGATGACATGTCTGTTCCGTACCATGAATACGTAACTAGAAATTCCACAAGAGCAGCTAAAAGGCAAAATTCTAACTATTTTGGGTTTTCTCCTGTTAAATCCATTACCAGTCTTATGTATTTTATATTCTCTATATCACTGATAAAAAACCCTATTTTTAATATCTTATTTCCATTCAACATAAGACCACACCACATTCCATTCATCATAAGAGATACAGAATCTCTCATTTTTGTATCAATTGCTGTGATTACTATGCAAGTGAAAAATTATTAATTTTTTTGTTTCAGATCATCAGCACACTATCACAGTAAAGCATCTTCAAGTCACAAATTAGATGGTAAATCTTAAAAGTGTAATTTCTTGAGCTTTTCAATTGCTTTATGTTTATGTTCAGCATAGTAAGATATTGTATACTTTTTTTAATTGACTACCCAAGGATTTCTTTCAGCAAACTAAACTAGATCTTTAATTTCTGTACAGAAGATTCTATGGTTGAACGAAGAAGATCTGGAAATGAAGAAATAAGCCATCTAGCAAAATGTTTTTCAGAGCCCCGCAGAAGTGCCAGACAGAGAAGAGAGGTGTATGGAACTTTGAATGAAACCCTTATGGTCAAGGAAGGTGTGGTTGATAAAAATTCAAATCCTCAAGGTGGAGAAGAAGAAGAGCAAGTAAATGTGATTTTCATTTTCTAATTTATCATGACTAATGTATAGTAGAAAGTTGCAAGATAGATCAAGTATGAAATGTATTTTATATATTAATTTCACTTCTATCGTCATATAAGTTCCTTAAGAAACAAACTATGCTAGCTTATGATAGCCCTGAAAAGGTAGCAGCAGGTAAATTGATAGTATTTGGTAATTGAGTTTCCAAAATATTGGACAATATTTATTATTTCTTTTCTCAAAATATATTCTGCACTGGTGGATAGAAAATATTTTAGTCTTTTGCCTTTTCAACAACACTTATGGGCAGAATGATTAAACACCGCATCAAAGGTTGGTTTCAACAGCTAGCTTCCATCCTCAGCTGCCATGCTTATGGTATGCCAGCAGTGAAAATCCTAATGGAAACACTTTCCAGCTAGAAAGTTGAACTGTGTTTAACTTTATCCCGCAGCAGTTGAGGTAGCCTTACGGTAGCTTTATGGTACCACCAGCATTGAAAAGTTGAATTTGAACACTTGTTAGTGTAACTGCCAACCGCTTCGTTGTTTATTTGTACCACACTATATTTTCTTTTCACATCAAAATTTTTATGATTTGTGTCTAAACCTGCATAAGTTTATGGTATTACATGTTTAGCTGTAGAACTGGTACAAGCAGTAGATTTGTAAACACTTCCTCCACCATTGCTGGTGATACCATATGCATTGCAGCTAATGATGAAAGCTAGAGTGTCACCAGCAGTGTAACATCAGATATGGTTGTATAAAATCGAGCCTTTACATTCAGGAATTTGTTTTACTGTTCGGTTTGATGTCATATTTGTATGTCATTTTGATTACAGACAGAAGACAATTCAATGTACGACTATGTTAAGCAGAAACAGAAAGAATCTAATGCTGAGGACGACAGAGAAGAGGGAGAAGAAAGCAACAGCCAAGAAGAAGAAGAAGAAGAAGAAGAAGGAAGTGAAGATGAAGAGGATGAAGAAGAAGACCAGGGAAGTCAAGGAAGGCCTTACTCCTTCAGAGAAAAAAGGACTGCAACTAGAAGATATAGTGCACCTCCTATTTCAGGTATATTGATACACTTTGTTTTTAAAATATGCATCTTCTGTCTAATAATATAATCATAAAACAAATTTTCACTGGTTGCTATTGACTATACGTCCTCAAAGTCTGAATAGTTTTTGGTCTCACAAGAATTCCTTTCTCTGAGACAAAATTTTATAAACTTTGTGAAGTGAAGTATAAACTTTGGAAAGATGCACAAAAATTGAAACAACATTTATCTCCTTAGCAACATCTATATCTAAATTGCTTAAAGGGAAGGATATATGGCAAAATGTAAGAAATTAAAAAAAAATAACATGATTACTTATGTTTGTCCACAGGTAAGTCAAGAAAAAGGGAAGCATTCTACAATGTTATACCTCACAGCCCAATGCACAAGAAAAGGCATCACAGGATGCCACAGCACTCATTTCCTGATAGCCACAGAAGAAGAAAGCATTATGGTTCATCTACATCATCATCTGGTAAAGCTATTTATTTGATATTTAATCATTCACCCTTAATGTCACAAAGACTGCTCCTTTTTAGCATTATAGCAGGGCTTCCACGTTCAGAAATTAAGGTGTGCGACCAATAACTCACGTGATCTGAGTGGGGCGCGCGAATCAAAATTGTTTGTAAAATAATTTTTTTAATGAAATACTGAACTCAACAAAAGTTTGCTTTTATTTGTTGATAAGCAAGCCGAAGCCTTAAGATTATGTTAAATACGGAATGAAGCCAATCTGCTAAATATTACGTGGTGTCAAAGGACTATTAATTGTTTTCACTCTATTTCCTGTAAACACCCAATTTTAAATGATAACAGGATTTAGAACTGATATAAACAATTGACATATCGTGTCAAAATTCAACTTACTCAAGTTCAATTTCGCTTCAAAAATGCCAATTTACTCAATTTCGTCAATATCACTCTCTGACTTTTGTTCTGACTGGACGCGCGATGAAACGCTTGCAAATGAAACCACGGGCGCGTGCTCGCGAGCTACCGCGCGCCCCAATCGAAAGCTTTGTTATTGTGCCATGAGGCATTTCATTGGTAAATATCCAACAAGTATTCAATGTGTCTAATAGTGTGTTCAGGAGTGTGAGTTGACTGAAAATATACTTCAAAGAGTTTACCTCTCAACTTGCTGATTCTGGCGATTGTACAATCCCTCTAAAACCATATAAAATGAATTGAGGAGACATAGTGATAAAAGGCTATAATTATGCAACCCAGATTTTAATGATTCTCTATTTGTTACTGTGAGAATTGTAGATAATTAAAAATTTTGTGTGCTATTCTTGTTGACCATTTCTCCATCCATGTTTTCACTTTTTACAGACTCTGACGATGAACATAGATTTGAACGAAGAAAGGCAAAAAGCATGGCTAAGGCAAGAGCTCGCTGTTTGCCTATGAATCTTAAACCCTCTGATGTCATCGGTGTACTCAAAGACAGAGAGAGGGCACGAGAGAGGAATGTCATTGGAACTAGCTTGGCTGATGTAGATCCAATGAGTATTGACAATAAGGTGATTAGCTCTCTGTGATAAACTTAAAGCTATGTTAGTTTTATTGCCTGTCACATATTTCAGGTAAAAATTTTTATTAGCTCTGCTACAAAAGGGTTTCTATCCCCAACGCAATTGGCCGTAACCCTTAAAGTGGACTTATCACGTTTTGGGAGTTCCCATTTATGGAAAGAGCTTTGATAGTAAGTAAGGATGGCGTTTACAAAACATCAATATCTTTTGTGATTTTTGAGTTATGCCCATGTGAAGGAAACTATTGATGACGTCATTGCAGGGACCTGTCTAAAGTCACAGACCAAAAAATAAGGACCTTGGAAAAAGCCGGCACTAGCTTAGAAATTTGTAATGATATGTAAAGTATTATGCAATATTGATAATAACTAGTATATTTACAGTTGGCTAAAGGAGTATCGAAATGCCAATAAAGGTCAAATATTCAGATTCACAATATACGAACTGATCTCCAGAAATCCCAAATTTAATAAATGTTTTACACTGCCTTGATATAAAACAGTGTTAGCAAACAATGTAACAAGATTTGATTTTGTGTGATGTCTGTATTTTTAGGTTTCCTTCGGGAGTGTTGGAGGTCTGGATCAGCACATTAGATCATTAAAGGAGATGGTCGTGTTTCCGTTGCTCTACCCAGAAGTCTTTGAGAAGTTTCGAATTGCTCCTCCTAGAGGTGTATTGTTTTATGGACCACCAGGTAAGCATGAATTTCCGTGTGTGTAACATAGCTAATACGAATCTTTATACAGGCATTGACACTTCAACATGTTGTCCTGTTATCAACGTGTGTCCTGATTAAATTAAATAGAAAGGAAAATAGTAAAAACCTAACCTACTATAAAAATCTCCAAAAAAATACATTGATATGAAAAATGAGGAGCAACGGTGTTAAAAATATTACATAGAATTCAGAAGTTTTGTATTTCATTTACTCATTCGTTTATTGACATTTTTGAATAGCCACTTAACGAGCAGTATTTATGATCTCGTGATAACAGCCATGTTGCTTGATTGGTTTAAGTCAAAATCTAAAAAAGTGCAAGGTCACTCAAATACAATTTTTTCCTATGTTCATGTGTGTAGGATGAGTTTTTTTGGGATCTAGGCTGGTGCCAAAGGAGCCAACCAAGACCGTAAAAAATTTTTTATTTTGTGTGTTCTTCTTATCTCCTTTAGTTAACTTTGGGTTTTAATACTAAATGATATGACATTCACTATAATTCGCACTTTTATATTTCAAGGCACTGGGAAAACACTAGTGGCAAGAGCTCTTGCAAATGAGTGCAGTAGTGAAGAACACAAAGTGTCATTTTTTATGCGAAAAGGTGCCGATTGCCTAAGTAAATGGGTTGGAGAGTCGGAAAGACAGTTGAGATTATTGTTTGACCAGGTAAATTTTCAAGAAACCTACCCCTGAAATAGCTAGTTTGCTAATTGTAACTTGAAGGAACTGGCTATTAAACCAGGGGGTAGTTTTTACTACTAATTATGTATTTATCTGTTATTTGCATGTATGTGTATTTTTGTAAATAATAATGTTGGGTCAGGAGACGTTTTTAGAGGAAATCAGATAATTTTTCCCTGAAGCAAAATCTATTATAGCTAAGATTTAGAATGTGGGAATGATTGATTGATTGATTGAATGGGTAAGTTAGCGAGTTAGTGAGTGAGTGAGTAAGTAAGTTAGTGAGTGAGTGATTGATTGATTAATCGATGGAGTGAGAGTTAGTAAATGAGTGGGCGAGTGAGTAAGTGATTGATTGATTGTGTGGGTGAGTTAATTGGGTGATCAAGTGAGTGAGTAAGTTAGTGAGTGAGTGAGTGAGTTAGTTATTGATCGATTGATTGATTGATTGATTGATTGATTGAGTGATAGTTAGTGAGTAAGTAATTGAGTGAGTTAGTGACTTAGAAGACACCCACCTGCTGCCCTTTCATACCATTTTGGCTTTATTAGGTCTTCTTCATATTCTCCTGTAAGAATTCGAGAAAAGTATTGTTCTGTCAACATTTATATATATATATATATACTATAATTTAAAGAGGATTTTCCCCGTGTTTATACATCGCTTTTTCTGAACAGGCCTACTCGATGAGACCTTCGATTATCTTCTTTGACGAGATCGATGGCCTCGCTCCTGTTCGATCTACACGTCAAGACCAGATCCACAGCTCAATAGTCTCAACTCTTTTAGCACTGATGGATGGCCTAGACTCACGTGGTGAAGTCGTTGTCATTGGTGCAACCAATCGAATCGACGCGATTGATCCTGCGCTGCGCAGACCTGGAAGGTTTGATCGAGAATTTCTGTTTACATTGCCTAACAGAGTGGTAAGTTGGATTTTGAGACCTT
>WUAR02010792.1:0-10730 GCA_015164055.2 Chrysaora achlyos
CGCTGCGCTCATAATGCCCTGTATGAACTAGGCCTAAGGTGAAACAAGAAAAATTATATATTCGCAGCCCCACCCAGCCGTTGCGTTTCGGTGTTAAGCGGTTTATGGATCACTGAAACACAATGGGACTTATGACTATACAGACAGATCTTAGCTAATCGTAAGGGGGGATAAGGCCCAGTAGGGGGAAGCCTCTCTCCAAAACGGGGTTGCCCTTATGTTTGTTTTCACCTGTGATCAAGAGTTTTATAACAAACTCCTTTGTAATCACCGGCCCCTCAATACCCAGACAAGGGTAATATCATATATGAAGACAAGATATTGTAATGAGAAAAAATCGTTGATATTGATAAATCAACAGCTTCTCAGATGTAGATGCATATGAAACAAAGTCAACCAAAATCGTAATGGTAAAAAGATTAATACGAAAAGTAGCATTGGGTTAGCCATAGGTGAAGGAATTATTTAGTGTTTTTTTTTGCATTTCACCATCTTCATGGCATCTGGAACATCGTCCCGGGGGTTCGCTCGTAGTATTATAAACAGTATTATATATTCGTTCTTTCATTCAATATATGATATGAATTTTAGCTTTGAGTGAATTTGTTGTAGCTACACAGGGGTTTTTCATATTGTCTTTTTACATTAAAATTGTGTTCAATGGTTTTGTGGTGTGTATGACAATAGGCCAGCGTTAGTTGCCATGTTCGCAGCTTGCTATTGCACCTTGCTGTGTTACGGTTTTGGAGAATGTTTATGGTTTGTTGTGGAAAATGTGCTTTGCTTGTTCGCCCTTGTTGCTATGTTTAATTTATATCTTAGATATCATCTGTCTCTCATTGGGGGAATCCCTCATTTAATTTAAATTTGAATTTGAATTATAAGAATTTGAATTTGAATTAGTTAATTTTTTGTTGCGTATTGTCAAAGGTGTGTCATTGTTCCAGGCCATTCTTCTTCCTCGAGTGTTGATTGGCTAAGGCCCACATCACATGGCAACAACTAACAATCAATAGTTGAATGCTGCTTTTTTGATACAACTTCGCCTTCCAGCATCATTTCAAGTTGAATCAGCATTTGAACGCCGTAAAATTTTCCGTCCTCGAACTTCGGCAAGTCTCAACAAACCAAAATGGCAGGTCCCGTTAAGAAAGGTCATGCTGTTGGAGCCTTGGTTATTGGAGTTTTGGAGATTGTCTTTGGCCTAATAATCATGATATGTAGTTTTGTCCTTGGCTCAAAGATAAAGGCTTCAGCATCGCTAACGCCATATTGGGCGGGAATACCGGTTAGTTTAACTTTTAGCTCTTTAATTTGTTCATTGTGCTATTTTTATAATCATGATTTAAATAACGAATCGCTTTAATATTAACTGATATATATGTCGTTTACTTGAGACATTTGCTTACGTTGCAGGTTTTTAATTTTCTGTTTAGCTTGTTCTTTGACGAAAGACTGTAAAGTTTACATAGTTACTTCTGTTTGGTTTTTATTTATTTTAATTCCATCTTATAACCCTTTTAATAAATTTATCATCAACAAATTATAATTTTGAACTTTGAAATTCGACTTAATATTATTTAACTTTTCCCGTTCGTTCCTTCGACAAACTTTTGTTTAGTTTACGAAGGTAAGATGGCGTGAGAAATATGCCCTTCCTTAATCTCGACAATTGTCCTTCTTTGATTACCCATTATTGTTGTCAAAGCAAAGAATAGGGTGTGTAACAAACTTTTGACATTCTCGTTAAAAACACGCTGCTGTTGTTTAGATCTCTATTTTTTCTCGTAATTTTAATTTCCACCTAGTCAAGTCGACCAAACAAATTAACGACAACACGCGTTTGCTTCGCCTTAGGGTGTTGATTTATTTTCTTGAATTTCCTTCTCCCAATTGTTTCCATCTCCTATGGGGCTTTGCAAGTTGTTTTGTTAAATTCATGTGCGCCTCGATATTCCTCAATTTAACTTTTCGATTAAAATTCTTTGCATGAAAAAGGGCGTGAAAACAAAAACAGTACTGGCTGTCCTGATAACTATAAAAACTGTTATTACTACGGAGATAAACTGTTAATTCCACGGAGATATGGCAGGCTGATGACACATTTTGAATCTAAAAATGTTTTACTATGCACACGGAAGCTTATGCATAAGTTTCCGGCAAAAATAAAACAGGCCTGAGCATGCAAAAGTACGCTTATTAGGCCGGGCCACGCTTGTTTCATTGTTTGAATAAGGAATAAGATGAAGAAAGTTAATAAAGGTATTTGGAGAAGTAAAAAGTAACACGATTCATCAGCTGTTCACCTGTGATCAGTGGTTTTATAACAAAACGCTATTTGATATATAAATTAATTTTCAGTTTGATTATAGTTTATCCTATGTATTAACTTTAGTTGGTTTGTATTAGCTTCTAATGTCAACTACTTTGTAACCAAATTAAAGGAAAGTGAAGATTCAATAGCATCTCAGATGTAGATTTTTCAATGCAAACGAAAACCTGACAGACTTTGTCAGATATGAAACAATTTTGTTAATTTGCGTAGGATTATCATGTTTGATATATTTTGTCACGACATTACAGAAACGCAGTGCAAACAGGGCCTAACTCTTGATCTGGTGTCAATTATCTTTATGCTATGTGGGCGTCTTTCCCTCTGTCGTGTGATCAACGGAATTTATAATTGGCTATTACTAAAAGGAGGAACAGGGAACAGAGGAACAAAGGAATCTCTAAAAGGAGGAACGAAGGAACGCAGGAATCTCTAAAAGGAGGAAATCGGAAACTTCGTTCCTCCTTTTAGAGATTTATGTTTTTCGAATTTGCCCCCAAATTTTAGAAAGTTTCTATTATTTTGACATGGGCTTTTACTAATCAAGAGATGCTCTTTCCAGTGCTGTGTTCAGATATTTTATATGACATGTGGTTCTCGTGTTCCTCCTTTTAGAGATTTTCAGGAAAAAAATCTTTGAAGCAGTTTAATACGAAAAAAATGCGTTAAACCGCTTTGAATTTTTTGTGGACAATCTTTCAGATGTAGCTCTATCTACTGATAGAAAAATGAATTCAATCGGGCCTACCATTCCTTCGTTCCTCCTTTTAGAGATTCCTTCGTTCCTCTGTTCCCCGTTCCTACGTTCCTCCTTTTAGTAATAGCCATTTATAATTCGTTATTTTGTAATTCTCTGTGACAACGTAAATTGTCATAATCTGTGGCTATGGATACATGGATACATAAATACATGTTTTAGTCAATTATACATAACGCAGTTAAAGAATAATTGATTATATTTCGACCTGCCATGCGGAGTGTTTACAATAGAAGCTTTAACCGAAATTTATGATTAAATATTTACACAATTTTGAATAGTGAGATGAAATAGGATTGGTTAGGTTGAGCATAGTGAATAGAAACCACTGTAGTGAGGCTTGACAGGGGGCATGGTCACCAAGAGAGGGAATTTATGGGACATTATGAAACTGGATGTTGATCGGGCGGTTGAGGGGGCTCAAGGGGGCAAAGGCTAAAAATGGGCCATTAAGACGAACATCGAGAAAATGATAACCTAAGGGGAGCACAGTTTACATAGTAGCATTTTAAAATCAAATTTGTCCAGAGATTGCGAATCTGAATGTTGATTGGGTGGTCGCAGTGGTTTTCTTCAAGTTGCGGAGGGCTAAAGGCCTAAAAACGCCTCAGACACTAACTTATAGATTATGAAAATTCATGAGTTGGTATTTCACAAAAGCATCTGATTCAAATATGATCTGTTTAAATTACGAATCTAAACATTGTTCTGGAGGTTAGGGGGCGTTTCCGAGATACAGGGGGGAGGCCTAAAAACGCCCCAGACACTAACTTTTAGACTATGGAAATGCAAGAGTTGGTATTTGATAAGAGTATCTGATTTACACATGTTTTTCGCGTAGATAACATTAAGTACTTTTTGCTTGCTATTCACGTCACGTGCCTCTGAAGGAACACACTTTTGTAACCCGATAATACGCGACTCTCATGGAGTCGGTGATAAATGGAGATGAGTTGGAAGCGAATTTTAAACTGTTGGAAGAAGATGAGGGGTTTCAAAATATGATTGACGACAAAGTCAAAGAGGTAGCTAAATGGCTTTCTTTTTACGTTAAAAATCTTGTCTAGAATAGAATGTGAAATAGAATTTCGGTATAAACCGAAAAGCTATATGGGCCTAAGAAGCTGCTTTTGGTAATCTTTACAGCAATTAGTTTAATCAGACATAAGTTTACTGTACGAATCTGTGTTGCAAACGAAGGATAATGGTTACTTATTGTTTTGTTTTTTTGACGGATATTATTTCTATTCTAGGTCCAGCAAGGCATTTTTCTGTGCACCTTTTGTAGAAAAGTCTGCAAATCCAAGGCTGGACTTTCCAAACATGGCGCTGCAAAACACAAGTTCGCAAATGATGGTCCCTAGCACTTGTGCTTCAATGGCTAATAATACTTTTATGAAAGCAGCAGCTTACGAGCTTGCTGAAAATAAGTGTTATCTTCAGAGAGGAAAATTACAATGATGATGACCAAAGCTTTAAAAATATCAGTAATTCATTACTTTCATCTGGAAAATCAGAAAAATATTACATATACTGACCTCTATGCCTTGGTTCCTTTGAAAGTTGAATTATTCTTTCCATTGATATTTAAAAAAGCACCCTAGCTATATTTCTCTATAATAGGATGGCCAACAGATTTGTCTCTTTTTACAAATAGATTTCCGTGGCACAAACACAGCTGCCATTAACAGATGCGGAAGGTTGAACTTCAAAGAAAAATGAAGTATAAACAAAGAGACAATTCTGACATGTGCCAATCATTGGCAATTTTAGAGGCATTTAGTTGGCACGAAAACCGTTCCTTTTCGCTTGATTTATCAGATTTATGATCAGTTCTCACTGAAATTTTAAAATTGGTTGGCAATGTGTTGCTTTTGCCTGCTTAATTGCGTTTTTAACGTTTCGAGTTAGGGCTAGAATCTTGTAGACAAGTTGGTGGCCAGGGCTTGAAAATGTCCGGCGGCGCTGCCAGGAAATTTTTGACGAAATTACTCGCAGGAAATTTGTCACTATTTCACAGGAAATTTGTAGGGTATTCTCAGAATTCTAAAATAAAGTTTATTCTCCTGTTTTGAAATTTCCGTGATTCTTTCTGTCTGAATGACGTCTTAATATTACTATTACTATTCAAATACCCATACACCTCCTAACTACCTAATACAGTAATCGCATGGATACACCAGTGAAACATGTCACATATGTATTGCTACTTGAAGAAAATTTCGGCTAGGTTCACAGGAAATTTTGATTTTCAATTTCTGCTGCCAGGAAGAAAAACCTTTTTTCTAGCCCTGTTGGTGGCATAAGGTGTGTGTGTGGTGCATTTCCAAATAGCTCCTTACCTAATTCCCATGCAATTTACAGAATAAACTTTGAAGATGCAACCTTGGAAATTGGAGAGTTGTTTTGATGAACTTATTATCTCATTATCAAAAAATAATATAGTTGATTGTAATTTAGAGGAGCTCATATCTTATAACAATGATACTTGAAACCAACATATAAATCTTTCTAGTCAATCGTTTGAAAATAGATGATTTTTTCCTTTTAGTATATGATTCCTGGAATTCTGGGTATTGTCGTGGGTGCCACAAAGAACAGCTGTGCTGTAAGTGACTTTATCATTATTATTATTACTTTTTCAAAGGACAGGACATTAGTTCCAACACATTACATCATTATTTGTAATATCATGTGATTGCAACTAGCCATGTATGTATTGAAAACCAATGGCTTTTAGCTGCTTTGGTGGATATCATGAAAACTAGGCTAGATAACATCTTAGCAGAAAGAGATGAGCTGATGGCTTTAGGGTTCCTTGTCAGTGGGGAGGGGGGGGCAGTGAGCATTGATACAATGTAGAAAAGGGGAAAGGGGGTCAGGGAGGCAGCTTATATACACTTAATCATATTTTCCCTTTTGGAGTAACTTTATTTTGTACTGTTGAACTGTAAAAGTAATTTTATTTAAGATTTCGATTAGAATAATTGTTGAATTGAAGGCTAAGAGCATCAATAATCACAAATATTGTTTAAGTTTATTGATCATAACACAGCTACTGAATTTATCACAGTCTGTAACATGGACAAAGTAAAACAATAGTCCAAAAGGGATTACATAACAGTAATACTTGATGTATCTTTCAATAGATGATTGCTTTCATGGTGCTCAACATCATCTGCTTCGTCTTAATGGGCATCTCGTCCATCCTCATCATTATTGTTGTTGGCATTTATGCTGCTGTTGCATCGGAAATAACAAGCAATTGTTCTTACTATACCTCTCTAAAAAAATGTATTTGCACGAACAAAGGTCTCACATACAAATACTCAGGTAAATATGAACTTAATTAATAATTGCCTTTATCTGCTCTCCCAATTAATGCCTGTTTTCTAGAACAAAATGGGACCTCAGTGCTTCTGTAGTGAACTTCCATTATTATTTTTAGGCCCTTTCCATTTCTAGATGTTTCTTCTCTTGACATGCACCCTCTCGCGTTCTCTCACCTCATGCGTTGTGTTGCGTCTTCTCGCTCCACTACTTCTTATCATCACCTCGTCTCGCCCCTTTCCATTATGTATTTAATTATGTGTGTTTGTAATAATTTGTTAGTCAGAAAAGTCAGCTCAACAACACACATCGTCTCTCTCTGGCTCCGTGTTCCCTGCACGTTAAATAAGAAGACGCGAAGTAGCAAGCAACTTTGGATGTCATAGTCTATAATGTAAATATATCAGGAACAATGCATCGTGTCCTAAACTTTCACCTTAAGAATTTAAGCAGCACAACAAAAAATTCGCGTGATCAGAGTGGGGTGCGCGAATAGAATTTTTTTTTTTTAATTACAAATGCGGAACAAAGCCAATCTGCAAAATATTACTTGGTTTCAAAGGACTATAAATTGTTTTCAATTTTTTTTTCTGTAAGCACTCAATTTTGGATGGTTATGGGATTAAGGACTTTTAAAACAATCAACTTGTATCGTGTCAATATTCCACGTTGTCGAATGAAGTTCAACTTCTGTTTGAAAAAAGGCCAATTCCTCGACTTCACCAACATCACTGTCTGTCTTTGTTCTGACTGGACGCGCGATGAATCGCTCGCAAATGAAACCACGAGCGCGTAAGTCCTGGGCTTTGCAGTGGGGAAACAGCATCAGATTCTGATTTTGCTGTGCTGGCTCGCTCTCTTTCATGTTACTCCAGTTACACTTGGGTTGGCAGCAATTAACCTAAGTTAAATTTCTGAACATTTAAGAAAACAACAAAGCAAGATTTTGTTCTTAATTTATTGTTCAGCTTGTTTTCATTTACAACTTTGTGCACTATAACACCAAGGACTCTTGTAAGTGACCAAGACTTGGGGGGGGGCAATCCATTTTTTACAAGGGGGCAATAGGCCTATTATTTAAATTGCAATTGCCCACAAAGTTAGTTGGTTAGTTAGGCCCAGATGCATGATATTTTGTCTACTTTATTTATGATATTTATGAATGATGATGATATTTTTGTTGTTTATAGTTGATAGCTGCAGTGTTTTGACCTCCATCGTTGCCCTGTTGTATGCGGTTGTGATCTTCTGTGCCTTCTCTGCAATTGCTGCTTTGGCTGGCTCCATCATCGCTTGTGCTGCTACTTGCTGCTCTGGTGGGGTAAGTATATCATTATTATTATTATTATCTGTTTTTACACCATACAACAACAGCAGTGGTAAATGATGTTCACCGCCTATCTACAATTTGATTAATTTATATAAGGATAATAATAAATGTCGGCTAAGGGGCTGGAAGGCCAAGGCCTATAAACCCTGGTTGTTTATGAACTAATCTAGTTTAGCGCCAAAAAATTCCGAACTTCCTCGCGAGTCCGTTCAACTTTTCACCTTTCGATCCGACCTTTACAATAAACGGGAAAGAAACCACGTTTCTCATTGCCCGATGATGGGAGACGGATCTCTCCCAAAATGTTGCCCTACTAAATATCAAAGGCTTGTCATGATAAGTTATGACTATCATGTCTAATACAGTGTCAGAAACAGCCTTGATAAGTCCGAATATATTTAATCTAGTTTAGTTTGTCTGTGTAGGCAGTCAAAGATTTACATTTAGTTTAAGGTTTAGAAGATGTTGCAAAATGAATAACTTATTAAAGAGAATCAAAAAGGATGAGCCAAGCATTGTAATTATAAACAATAATCTTGAATAGCTAATATATTTGATTGCCTCTATAGATTAATCTTCCACATTGAACAACAAATAAGATTTGCTCTGTACTCCCTGGCTCTCACATGCTATAACATATATTTGATTCCATTGCAAACCTAGTGACCTTGTTTTTTCCAATTTGTCCACAGAATAACCAACCCGGAACCGTTATTGTACAGCAGCCAGTTATTATGCAAGGTCAACAACCTGGATATGGCCAGCAACCTGGATATGGCCAGCCTCCTACTTATGGAGAAAAAGCCTAAATGAGGCTCATCAAACAGTCTGGAAGCACAGTATCTGATTTTTTTTGTGATCTTTTAATCATTGTTTAAAGTTATTTCAATCATTTTTTTCTCGTGTATTTAGAAAAAGGAGTCCATAGGCCCATAAGTCAAGCTACAGTTTTTAATCTGTTAGATCACACATACTCTGTTTTGCAGGCTTCATCTTACCTAACTTGAGAGCAAAACCATTGCAAATTCATTGTTTGGAATCTAAGTTAAATTTGTCTCGTGCGTTGAGCAGAACAAACTGTTGGCAATTTTCTAACCTTTATCATGTTTTCTTATGCAAAAACAGCATTTAATGACTTGCCTATGAGGTTAAGAATGGTAAACATATCTTTGTATCACCCCACTCCTCCTGGTGACATGGGGAGATCCCTGAATAGCTCAATCTTCACACTCCACCCCTAACCCCACCCCTCTGTTTAACAGCTTCACTTCACACCCTGTAAACCGAGGTCGGTTAGACCAGGCCTTTCTTGTTTTAAAACTGATCAAAAAGTATGAAATATAAATCTTGATGTTTTAACTTTTAATATATATTGCTTTGTGATTTCGCATTATTTTGATTGTCTCAACTATGTGCACTTAGCCTCTTTGCTGTGCTTAATCGTATAATGTGCTATAACCTCATTATTTTACTAATAATTTCTCCTTTATTGTTGTCTTTCCTCCTGGCCTCTTTTGCGTGCGGTGCCTAGCTATTGAATCTCAGAACAGACTGCCTTGATTATTCACGGACCACGTGGTTCGGTCAAACGGTTGCATGGCTTAGACTAGCCCCAGACTACTCGGTGGCGCCTACCTTAAAAGGGCATTTGTCCTTTGTTGCTAAGCAACGGGAACAACGGAAATATTGCTCAGTTCGTAGATATTCTGAACTTTAGCCAGGCTTTGAAGAGAAGTTAGGTCAAAAATAAAATTTTCCCATTTAGTCACAATTAAATTTACATCGATTTTGTATAATGCATTTCTTTAAAACTGTAATTCAAAAGTAATTCATTTGAGTTCTTTTCATATGTCCTTCGGCAACATTCTGTTGTTAAATTTCATTTCATTTCAAACTTTTAATTACAATATAATGATAATAGAAATAAAATTAATTAGGTAAGTTTAGGACACTTGGAAAAAACTCAGAAGAGCTATCGAGCCAAGTGCCCTTTACTCAATTTAACAACAGTAAATGTACACTCATTGTTTTGCCAAAATTTAGCTTTCTTTTATACACTAGCTGAGATGTAAAAGTCTTAAATTTGCTGAGAACTTACATGGAATACTTTTGATTTAATGTGTTTTAATTCCTAAGATATTTAAGGTACCCTATAGGCAATATCTGTTAAAATAATGCTTGAAATACTTTCAATTCAATTTTTTAATTTGCTTGGCACGTGCGAATTTACCATTTTAATTGTTCTTTTTCGTCTAAAACTTCATGCAGAAAGTTTTTATTACCAAGGGATTTCTTGAGTTCAAACTCTAAAACTTCTTTCTTACTGGTCTTTCTGATAAGCGGCAGTGCTAAAAAACATTGCTTGGTCGAATACATACTAAATTCATTATTCTGCAGAAAGCCTAAGCGAAATCTTATTAAAATGAAATGGAAGAATCAAGAACTGTTGGTTTCAAGGTAAGATTTGATTTTGTGTTTACGAAAGATGCCTCATCTATTTTTATCTCCTTGAATTGGTTAGTTAGGCCTAATTCATTCGTTGAAAAACTCTTGTCTCGCCTATACCTACTAATGATATTAGCAATAACCGTTATGTATTGTTAGCATTGACAATAGCTTATAAATGAAGCAAATTGAAACTAAATAAACCAAGATAAATGAAACAGGATTTGAGAATAAGTTGAACAGTTTTCAATGTATCTGTACATGCCTTGGCTATTTTTTCTTTTTATTAATTTTTTGCATATCTAAGGCATCCCGTCCCCTGTTATATATCATTGCATAAAATTAGAATTGCATAAATGGTTTTTGATACAAGCAAGGGCAGGCATGTCACACTGGGTACGATGGTTCCATCTTTGTCCGAAAACTGGTAGTTCACTAAAACATTTTGCACCACCTTTCTCCCAAAAACTGGTCGTTTTTAATGGCCAATTTCCGCTGTTATTTTTCATTTATTTGATGGACAATTTTAACGTGAT
>WUAR02010903.1:0-10730 GCA_015164055.2 Chrysaora achlyos
TTCCAGAGTTGCTGGATAAAGAATAGATTTCCCCATTTACATAGCAGCTACAGTGATTTAACAGTCCTAGTTTGACGCTTCCGTCTGATCCCAAATTGAGTAATTGAGGCTGCTTTTCATTGTTTAAGCGGGTAAGCAAATAGTTACATTAAATACAAGAATTTTAAGGTTACATGAAATACCTGTTTCATTCTGTAAAAAATCAAACTCGTGATGCCATTCCAGGCAATTGATAATCTTTTTATGCACTTGAATCACGCAAATTCGTTTCAAATTTGGAGCTGTGAATAGTTCAATTGATCTGGTGAAGATATGAAGAAAAGGCTTACTGGAGCACCATTATATCATTATTATACTAGTGGATGGGTCGTTTTCGGTCTTCTGTGCAATGGGTGGATTGCAACAAAGTTATAATTACAACATCTATTCATACAGGAGCATACTTTTAAAATGATCTGATTTCAGATACTTCAAAAATGTAAACTGTCGTTAGAATAGGTCCTTCCAGAGGCTCTATACATCTGGCTATATCCTTTATATCGTTTGGCTCTACAATGCTATTTATTTTTAGAATTCGCCAAATCAAATCGTTCGTTATCAATGTAGCTTTCCAAGTTACTCCTTGGTCGTCCAAAGCATCCAATTCAACGGTTATCAGTCTCAACAGCGAATGTCAGTGTAAATTGAGCTGCTGTATTTTCATAAATTCTCAAATTATGATCAAGCATAGACCAACGATATTCGAACTTGCAAAATTGATATTCACTATTATATGAAGTTAGAAAATTGATTGCTATCATTTTAGGGGCTTTGGTAGATCATTGAAACAACACCAATCACAAGAAAATATATACCCTGATAAGCATACACTGGAAAGATGTTATAGAGTGATGATAAATAATGGCAAAATAATAAATAACTTGGAATAAAATAAATTTTAAACATATTGCTGTTGTTTTTGTTGTATTGCGTTGTTTCTGCCTTTCGATTTTATTATCGTTCATCGCCGCAAGCATCCTTCGGATCCAACAAACGTCGCTTGATATAGTAATTTTTACTTGTTCTTATATATTGTTTCAATCTTATCTGTATTATCTCACAGTCTTACTGTGTGGGGTAAAATATCACCGTTGCAGAAAACTGTTTTCGACCGTGGTATTGCTGCTCTTTTAACTTACTTATTTATCATTTTCTTTTTTTCTAGCAACTAAATTTTCCTTTATTTTTAATCTTATTTTCTTTTATTTATTCATTTTGTTTTTTTATTTTATTACTTTTTTTCTCCACATTGACAGAGCCTTCAATATGAAGTAGTTGATTAAAATAGTATAAGTAGAAGCAGAAGCACATTGCCAGCGAATTGGATACCAGCATTCATTGAAAATGTTCATTAACTGACGATTCACGATTCACGACTCACGATTCACGATTCACGATTACACTGAACTGATCAATTTTCCAATGTTAAATTAGACGACAAACAGTCGAGCCTGTTCATTACTCACCCATCATCATTTCCAACTGCAACAGTCGTTAAATCTGGTTTCCATTCGAGATCGCTCCTAGACGGAAGCTTCTCCTGTAAAGCAAACTTAAAAAGAAGTTAAAATCAGTTCTTAAAATCTGTCTTCAAATTTAGAGATAAGTGCGAATATGTGCTAAAACTGTAGCAAAGTGTCATTTTCAGACAATGACAGCCTTAAGAGACGAATTCATTTTGGTCCTATGAATTGCTGGGGTATCCCCTAGCAGCCTCATTTGAGGCCAACCCTAAGCCCTTTCACATAGGCAGGGGTGGCCTGGTGGTTAGCACGCACAGACCGAGGTGTTAAGGTTGTGAGCTGGAGCCTGTCTAAACCCGTTGTAGAAGAATGTTGTAATATCAGGCAGGGGGGGGGGGGAAGAATCACGGGATGTGGTCTAATAAAGATGAAGGACGAGTGTCGCACTGCTTAGATAAGCTATTCGGTGTTCAAACAAAAAATATAAGAGTTAGGAAAATCCACTATACAAACAGACGCTTGTTGGACCCAGGAGGATGTTTGCGAACCCATAACAACCTAACCCATACCAACCCATCCCATACCTTGCGAAGGCAGTAAGCGTCTGTACGAATCAACAATCCATAACAATCTATAATAGGCAGAATCATACGGGAGCATACTGTACAAGAACATACATTCATTTGTCCTAGGGCATGTACTACATATCTCTTTAAAAAACAACGGTGGCCTGTAAGCAGCAAAATGACCGCGAAGAATTAGGATCAAAAGTTTACTTTAGTACCTTGGCGTTGATTGAGTTTGTCCTTTTTATGATTGCATTCATATCTCTAGCTTTTCCCTGTAGATTGTGCATTGAATGAATTAGGACGGACCCTTCACCACCGCAACTGAATAACCAGTTTCCCTCTCCAGACTCTCTAGTGTCGCAGCTTGGCCCCCAAGAAAGGGAATACACAGTTTTCTTATGATATGATGCAGATACTTCAAATCTAGAAATAAAAAATTACAAATTTTATCATTCCTTTTTTTTTCAAATTCACAAAGTTGGTACTTGCAGACATTCTGCAAAGAAAGCCAATATATTTCCTGGCAGAATGTCTTTAAAATGCATGGTGCCTTACTATGTTAGCGCAGTATCACAATAATTCTTGAATGGGCCTCGAACAGAATGAGATATTCTCGTTTCTTATATAAGAAATAGCCCTCTGATACTGGGCAAGGTCTTTAATTTCATTCATTTACAGATTTGAGAAGGATTGTAAATGATATCACTCACTTTCCAGAAATAATATTGTACACTCCAACATGTCCATCATCAGTGGCAAATCCAATAACACTCTCTTTAGTTTTGTGACAGGTTACCTTATGACAAGAAATCAAGAGAGTTAACAAGTAATTTAGTCAATTAGAATCATATTGATTAAAAAAAAGCGAAAAAGCCCAACGGACAACAAACTTTTTAAGTAATTAAATGCCCACTATATACTTTAATGCTAAAAAGCATCCATCAACCGGATTTCGACATATTCTAACACTTGCTTCTTGGAATAGGGAAGAATTATAACGAGGCCTGTGACATGTTTTGTTCCCACTATGACTATGACGTCATCAATTTCTTTCTTCACATGGCCATAACTCGAAGAACCAGAAAAATAAAGAAATTTTGTAAATGCAACATTTCATGATAAAAATTCCTTTGGCATACGCATAGGTCAGGTTCCTCACTAATAGTGAAAACTTTGACTTGCATCGCAAAAGTTACTAAATGCAGTACTCACGACAGTAACTTTAGACTTTATTCCCTGCCACAGAAAGTTTGTATCGTAAGGACGTTCAGCAGACCGAGTATTCCAAAAACGAATCAAATTATCACCAACACCATAAATGATACAGTGTGGGTCAAGGGTAGAAGCTGACAGAGAATAGACAAAACCACCAAGACTTGGAATGGAATTCACATGTTCATACGTGTCTGCCTTCCAAAACATTATCTATGAAGGAACACAAGTAATGATAAACAAACATAGAGGACATCTGGAAGGATAAAAAACATAGAGCACACAGGATAGAATAAACAAACATAGAGGACACTGTGAAGAATAAACAAAAAAAAACATAAACATAGAGGATCTGGAGAAGGATAAACAAAGATGGAGGACACAGGAAAGGATAAACCAACATAAAGAACATGGGAAAGGATAAACAAATAAAGCGAGTGCAGAGAAATATAAACAAACAAAGAGATGCTGGGAAGGATAAATAAACAAAACGGACTTGGTGAAGGAAGGATAAACAAAGATAGAGGATGCAGGGGAATAAATAGGGGTTATTAGACTGTAGTGGGCTCCCTCATTATCAGAGGTCCAGCAAGAATTGCCACTAATTGTGTTTGTTCAGATGAGCTAAAATCATACCTTTTTTGACAGTTCTCACTTCAACCACTATGTTTTGTGACAAAAGACTATGTGCCAAAGGGCTTTCCAAAGGGGACTACAGTTGAAATATCAACAAAACAAAATAGAAAAATTTTACATAGCCAACCTGCCGATCCATGGAAGAAGAAATGAGTAGACCTGACTTAAAATCGAATGATATTGTGAATATCATTCTGTTATGAGCTGGGGCAATACATGACCAATCTTTTGTTTTCAAGTCCCAAACAAGCATTTCTCCACTGTAAGACGAGAAAATTTGGGTATAATGTGAAACCACAGAGAGGAAAATTTGCAAGATTTTCAAGAGATGTTTATGTTTAGACTTTACTATTACCTAGAGAAACTAAGAGGACTGTCTGGGTAATTCACAAAAGCAACTAGCAACAAGGCAGAGAACAGTGACTGACTAATAAGATTAGTTAAACAAGAGCTAAATTCATGATACCATGAATAAGTTTGATGATATATGACAGAGATTAATTTATTAAACAGTTGAAACCAAATCAGCCAAAAATGATCGCCATACCTCAAACTACTTGAGATAAGAGTATCCCCTTTGCACCAACAAAGTGCAATCCAAATTTTTGCACGATTAAGATCATCAAACTTTTTTCTGCCTTTTTGTGCAGTGGTTCTGGCAGGAAGAGTCAAACTAAGCAAAGAATTCTCTTGTGTTGAGTTCCATATTTTGATTGTTTTATCTTTGGAGCCAGAAGCCAATAGATAACCCTCACCTTGAAGATAAAAATTACTGTCCAGAAGAAAACGCAGATAGAGGTTCTCTCCAACAACAAATTGATTTTTAAACAATCATCACCAGTTCTATGAATTCAAAGCCTTTGGAAGGGAGAAACTATCTGTTTGATTAGAGATTCAAAAGACTACCTTGTGACTTACTTTCTGAGTCTTGTTTGGATCTTGATAGACGAAATTGTGAAGATGGACACCAAACAACAGCGTGAACCTCATCTAAATGGCTTTTGAAATGTTGAAAGATTTCTTGCTTCTTTACATTGCAAACCAAAACATGACCATTGGCATATCTATAGAAAAAATGCATTAATAAAATCAATGATAACCAGGGTTGTACAGAAAGACTGCCCCTATACTGATGTTCAAGATAACATTTTAGAAAGAGGTCTGCAGAATGCTAAATTGGTAGTGATAACAAGATGATTCTCTAGCCCAGTTATAAAACATAGCACCATTGAGATTAACAATAGAATTGGATAATTGCCTATGATAAGAAAAGGGGGTTATTAACGCCCCATTGTCATCCCTAACCCAAAACAACAACATTGAACTGTGAGGATGTACTAACCCAACAGCTGTTAACCATTGATTATGCGGAGAAGCAGCCATGCTCATCAAACTTGCCTGAATTGGCATCCACGAAGACAGATTATCTGTTTCATAGTGCCAGGTTATTATCAACCCTTTATCATCTCCTGAAGTAATATTCTTTGCTTCATGTGTCACAATTACATTTACTTTTGCCTACAAGGTAATGGTCAACAAACTGCACAAATGATCAACAAATAATTAGAAAACATTAATGTGTCCCTATCACTTTTTAAAAGTTTGCATTTATGGAAAGAGCTTTTATAGTAAGTAAGGATGATGTTTACAAAACTTTGATATCTTTTGTTGTTTTTGAGTGATGGTCGTTTGAAGGAATAAATTGATGACGTCAAAGCAGGGACCTGTTTCACGTTACAGAGCAGAGAATAATACGAACTAGAAGATTGGGGCAAGGCCTGTCAACAGGTTAAAGATTTAAAAGTTCAAGATGAACACCAATGGTCAAAGGCACCTATGAAAAAAATTTATATCTGACCCGACACTTCATTCTGAAGATATGATAGAATTAATACTCATACCATGGTCTGTGCCTTTGAGTAGGTTCCTGGTATGACGTCATAAACTACTTCCTTCGCACGATCATAACTCATAAACGACAAAGGCTATTGAAGTTATGTTAATGTCATTCTTACTTAATATCAAAACTCTTTCTATAAATGCAAACTCTCAAAAAGTGATAGGTCCACTTTAATCATGATCATGCTGTCAGAGTTTAGAAAAACTGGATTTTTAAGGTCATCACCCCCCCCCCCCTTCCTTGACTGCTTGTTGGAAAGTTCAAAAGTTAGGAAAACAGCCTTTTTCAGAGAACTCGACAGGGAAGATGCTTGGGTTGGGGAGGGGGAACTTTCGGCACCATCCTAGGAGCACACCAACCCTTGAAATGTTGTCAACAGCTTTATTAGGGTTAGGGTCAGGGAAAGGGTTGGTAGGGATAGGGTTAGGGTTAGGGTTAGTAGGGTTAGGATTAGTAGGGTTAGGGTTAGTAGGAATAGCGTTAGTAGGGTTGGGGTTAATGTTCGTTATATTTCAAGGGTTATGGTTAGTTATATTTAAAGGGAGGTGCACTTCAAGGACAGTGCCGAAATTTCCCCCTAGTTAGTGTATTAAAGAAGACCCTATAGAAAGGTTATTAAGACCTGGTGTTTCTTGTGTTCTGCAATTATTTGTTTCATCTTTTCATCCCAGACTTTTACACAGCGCTCTTCTGAGCCGCAAGCAACAATCACACGGTCATCCCTTTCAACTGGAAGCAAACAAACTGAAGTCACTCGATCTCTTTTCAGGTGGATTATATCCCGGCATGTGTGGGGCGATTCTTGCAGGTTTATCAAGTAAACCGAATTTCTGGCTGCAAACGCATAATACCCAGAGTCATTGCAGCTTGCAACACCAGAGCAGTACCAGTTGGGAGAGGCTGGAATGCTGCAAGAACGCTGGTCTATTCTATTCAAACTAGCCATTGCTTTCCTATCTTAAAAAGTTAAGCCTCAAGCCTACTTTGATCGCCAAAAAGGGACAAATGTCCATGCTTTGAAGATAATAATTTTCGACTGAGCCCGCGAAAGAGAGTGGTTGTTGTTGCATCTTCTACAGAAGCCTCTTTTTGAGTTATGACAAATGTGGTTGATGTTGTTAAAAAAGATGGAAAATGTGAGTAGGCCTAGGTCATAAATGGGAAAGTTCTTGCTATACAACGTCGAATAAGCCCCAAGAAAAGACCCTTAAATATGGTTTATCTCGTCAACTCGTGCTTCAGGAGCGTAGTGGTCCAAGATATCACCAGATTAACCAGGTATGATGTTGTTTGATGGATGTTTTGGCCTGCTTTTATTTCGTCCCAGTCAAGTCAGCAGAGCATGGCATGTGCACATCACAACGGAATTGTGTTCCTCCAAAAACCATGGCATATCGTGTGACACCTAATACGGTCGTGACTACTATATTATACACTTTATTCTAACACTTGTTGAAGAGTACCAGGTCATGCCCCTTGGCATTTATTATAATAAAAAATTCCAGAATCCTTGCTGCACCAGACAAAAATTAGTTGTTGCAAACCCAAAAGTTTTGGTGCTCACCGGCACACCAGAAATTTTGCCCATGCACACCAAAGTTCTTGTCCAACAGGGCCAGCCGTACTCTGCAGACTTGACTGGCTTGGTCATTATTTGCATTATTGGCTTAACATTTTGATAAAAATTGTATGTATGAACCCACTTTTTCATAGAAATGCTGCCAATACCACCAGGACCTACAATATTTTTGCGAGATGCATGTCACAGTTTTCGGTAACAAGATCGATGCTTGGTGTTTCAGAAGCAGAAATGAGAAGAGATGAAGCAATCATTGAACCACCTGCTTTAGTAAGTGAACAACAACTTCAAGGGGTTATTTATACAGCGCTAATCTGTCATGAAATAAATAGTACCACAAATAAATAATTAGATCAAATTCAACCTTTTTCCAGGTGCATTCCATCTAAAACATAGGCAGAAGTTATGCCAAGCCCTAAGCTGGTAAAAAATTGGGCTGGCAGGGCTACTCAAATGAAATTGCAAAACAACAATTTTTGTAGTGTAATGCCATTCCTGCAGGTTGATTTAAAAAAATGCTCTCATACACCTTTTAGCAATAGTCTCATCCCTTAAAAACATAAAGTGCTATGCATGTGATGCTTAGTCTATCAATCAACTTATAAATTGTGAATTTTTAGAAAAAAATAATGCTGCTTTGTTTAAAAAGAAGTCGGGTCTATGCAAAAGATGTTCAGGCCTAAGTGCATGAAATGCACCCTGGCAACAGGGCATTCACTAAATGTTCAAAATCCTTTTGTATGAATTATGAGTTGCCTTGATCAGCAACATACCATGCAGAAGCACTGCCTCCTGCACCCAAAGGCAATTCTTAATTGTTTATATGTTTGTTACCACTTTTAAAAAAGTATTTATCAGGTTTGTTATGCAGTTAGTTAAAACAAAACCATCCAGGAGCTTCTGTATAGCCAATCTGCATCCAACATAAGGATGTAAAGTTTCTCTTCTTTCTGATAAAAATTAAATGCAGCAAAATCTAGCAAGTTAAGTGTGAACATGTAAATTATTGTTTCTAGAGAGTATACCACTGTAAAAGAGACATAAGAGGCATGCCAAGAAAAATGAATTCGGTGGCAAAGCAGGTATGATCTTGCATTATTTTCACCAAAAGTGTAATAGTACTTCCTACAACAATAACGTTTAAAATACAATAGGGAAACTCAAGATTATGCTTCTAAAATGAAATGATGTTTCCATATCTATAGCTATGTTCCTTGACTTCTCAAAGAGACCACAAAAATCTTGTAAAATCTCAAATTAATATGAATTTTATTACTATTCTATATATATTATTCCCAGGTTAGAACATTGCAGATTGATGAAGCAATAAGGCAAATGAAATTCTCCACTAAGAAAGCTGCAGAAACAGTGAAAGAGGTAGTTTGTGTTATGATGTATTCCATATGACCCAAGGGAAGCATCGTTTATATAACCTGTGCCATATGCAATAGTTTCCGATAACCTTTTCTACTTATTCCTGACCGAGTTTGAGTAAAGGTTCTTTCTCAGGCAAGCTGCTTTTGAGACTGTGTCCTTGTGTGCATGCATTTTGTGATGCAGCTTCAATGGGAAAGTCTATAAATGGACACAGAAACTAAGAGTTATTACTAAACAGCATCTAGTTGAGTTAAAGAGTTTCAGTTGTGTCATAGAGATTCAGAAGATTTGAAAATGAGTGCAATAGTGTTATTAAATTCAGTTTTTCAGTTTTTTGGCAATTTTCAAAAAGACGGTTTCTTGACATAATTGCATTTTTCTAATATTTGTAGGCTCTTGAAGAAGCACAGAAGCTGGCTGTGGAAAAACATGGAGTTCAGGACCAGTCAAATCTTTTTGTTGGTATGTTGTTTAGAATTTTCATGCTCTGTAATCTTTGCACATTTAGGGAAAATTATAATTGAAAAAAAAAGCAAAAACATTGGTATGGGTTGGCTAGCCATCGAACAGAAATAATTTATAATTAATGTTTGTTTGCAAAAAGCTTTGACTTGCTTATAATAATGCTAAGGTTTTGGCATCAAATTTTAGTTTTTCATTACATCTCATTGTATTTGCTTGTTTCATCTGGATAAAATATTGAAATGTTAAAACGCCATTTTGGCTAATTTTCTGAAACAATAATTCAAAACAGTTGTCAAGCAAGCAAGCAAGCAAACATATTTATTTGTTATAGTAGTACTAATTTGCGAACTTGGAAGGATAAAGCGATCTTGACGAAATCCGAATGCACGACCTTGCGATTTCGAGGGGAACGCATTGACCGCTCAGCCACGCCACCTATCAAATTGTGCAGAGACAATTTCCAAAATTCTGGGATACAAAAATAACCGCTTTAGGATGAATGAAGGGTGAAAAATGTTGAAGTTGATTAGCTAAACAAGGGCATCAACTCTGTTTTTGTTATCTACATTGTGCTTATTAGTCTTCTTGTTGTTTACTTTGTTTAGAGCACTCCTATGTTGGCAGGGCGCATCACATCAAGCAGATAAAATACCATGCAAGAGGCAGATTTGGTATCATGCAAATTCATTTTTGTCATTATTTCTTGGTATTGCAAGAAGGGCCTGCTTTAGGAAGAAACAAGAAGAAGCAAACGAGACATCTCAGTGACCTGCAGAGGTTTAAGAAAAACACTCCTCGCATACTTCATTCTTTGTCGTCGTTTTAGCTCATACCAATATGTTGCTACATATACTATTTCTATTCGAACCTCTTGGAACATAAGCGTGGTATAATACTGAACAGTGATATCTTCAATATAATCAGTAGAACACAGCCCTACCAGTTGTTCTTGCGCTCATTGTAAATAGCGAATGAAATAACGAACTTGCAATTGATTCGCTGTATTTTTCCCTTTCCATTCTTCTTCGCTCTTCTAAGTCTAATAGAGGCAGAAGGGATAACCTATGAAGCTGGAGCCTTTTAGTGACATTTTTTTCATTTTAACCTTGGTTTTACAGTCGTTTTTTTTTTTTTTATTTTCAAATGCGTTTTTTGACAAATGAAGACTTTCTGTCTTTCACTTTTGACGCATGCTAAGATTGTATTTTTTAAGATATTGGGCTGAAACTTGGGATATATAGTAAATCGGGTCAGCTCTCTGCAATGAAATATTAATAAAACTTGTTAAATTTCTTTTCCTACACTTGCTTATATGAGACCTAAAAGTGCCTAGGCAGTGTCCTTAACTATAATAAACAATAGTTACTGTATTAGACATGATAGTCATAACTTATCATGACAAGCCTTTCATACTTAGTAGGGCAACGTTTCGGGAGAGATCCGTCTCCCATCATCGGGCAATGAGAAATGTGGTTTCTTTCCTATTTATT
>WUAR02011014.1:0-10718 GCA_015164055.2 Chrysaora achlyos
TCAATTTTCTTTTCTGTCAAGTCACTTTTGCTCCTATTTGGTAAGAGATTTTTGAAGTGGTTAGATCTGTATTGGTGAAGAAAGTTGAAGATATAAGCATGCTGCTGGCTGCTCAAATCATACAATGCCAGTCTTAGCTCAGATAGGTAACATAGGGCTTTAAAAAGGTGCACCATACTCACAAAACTCAACTGTCAAACATCAAGTCTCCATTCAACTGTTGCACTAGTTTAACTGAACTTTAAGAGACTAGAGTGTTGACAAAAACATGGGCGACTTTGTCAAAAATGGCTAGACCAGGACTGGACAAAACATGATGCATTCACTTTGAACAACCCAATGAAATTTAAGGACCAATAAAGAAACCTAACCAAGACAATGTTGATTATTGCACCCCATGATAATATGTATGTATTTTACAGTCTAATTTGTAGCCCAAGGGCCAATCAATTGACTGTACAGATTACCCCTAATCTGGATGCATATAGCATATATCATGGCAGCCACAAACTACACTCATAACTTCCAACCAGGTACCCATTTGTACTCCTGGGTAGAGAGAGACACAATTGTGCTAACAACTTGCCTGCCTGTCTGCATGACTGTAGCCAGAACTCACAACCCACTACTGTGTGGCTGTAGGTTCTAGCATGCCAACCACTGCACCACACATCAATTATTGCACCCCATCATCAAGATAATGACAATTCCACTTCCAGCAAATTAAGTATTGGTTCAATTATGATGTTATTAGGTCATTTATGATGTTTTTGATAGTGAATTAATGGGTCTTTGTGTTGGGATGTGTATTAATATGTGGAGTTTTCACATGCCTCTTAAAAACATGGAATGACCCCAGTCTGCAGAATATGGCAGTTCTCGACAAGATCTCGTGTGTGCAACAATAAAAATATTGGTGTGAACGTGTGCAACTTTTTATTTTCCATTGTTTTTATGAACTGAAACAATAGAAATTGCAAAATATTAGTGTGCATCCAAAAGTTATTAGAAAAATCTCGTGTGTGCACTTGACACACTCTGCAGACTGGGAATGACCTAATTCTTACCTTAGCCCAAGTGCATTTTTGTTGCTGCTAAAGGCTCCAGCCACACATGGAGTCAAAGCAAAACGAGATAACTGGCAAGAATTCCTCAGCTGGGATGAGAGCAAGAAAGACATTTTCAGAAAATCTGGCCAGATCTCTTTACATTATTTGCAGGTTCAAAACCTGAAAAAGATAAAAAAATGAACATCTGAGCCCAAGATACTACGAAGCCAAACTTAGAAAGACGAAGGCAGCTGCTACATGTTGAAATGCAATGCCAACTTAAATCCCATTTGCAAATATACTCATTACTCAGCTTACCTTGAACAGGGTGGCAACTTATTAATTCACAATAGACAACTTTGCCATAAACTAAAATGTAGAGTTGTAATGATTGCACAACGACCAAAATTTAGGCCATCTCGCTCTCTCATTTGGTTCAGCATAGAATTTCATTAGATTCAAAAACACTGAGAAACAACGTAAATATACTTACAATTTATTTCAGTAGATTATTTAAAAACTAGATAAAAAGGCAACTGCTAGAGGCCCAAACACTCCACTTCTTTAGCCAAGCCAAGCTGAAAATCAAGCCTTGTGACGTAACGCTTGACCCCACTGATCAGTGTTTGACTGCTTGACCCTAATAAAGGCCTGGGAACAAGCAAATCCCTAGGCTATATAACATAAAAACATACATAAAGGATTATCACCATTATTCAGTAGTGATTTGAAGAAAATTGTCGTTTAAATTTTTATTAAATTTGGCTCTGAATCCTCTGAATACATTTCCTTTCCTTTCCTTTATAAATGTGTTCAAAGTTCTGATAAATAAAGATAGTTTTGGGATTTTATTGAATTGAATTAACTAACAACAGCAACAACACTCAAGTGGCGTGGCGGGAACAAAGACTGGCTATTCCAGCCATTGCTAATTACTTTCATCTGGACTTTCACAGTTCGCTTCCCTTTTTCGCACAGTTCAAGAGCTAGAGTTAGCAACTGCCGCAATGGTAGACCAAGAAGATCAGGATGAAAGAAGCTCGATTTGGAAGAAGAAGATAAGGAACGAATACCTGAGATTTTGCCGAACTAGAAAGCTCAGAAAAAATGAAGAGGCCAAGGTAAAGTTTGTTTAGCCTCACTCCAGGTACCTGATGTAAACGCCGGGTATGGGTCATACAATGCAAACAAGTTAAAAACGCTTAATTGTTTACAAACGTTAACAAACTTTGCTTTGAAATGAAACTATTGTCTCTTAGCTGCAAAAATTTGGTTATCCAAGTTTAATGTGCTTAACTTCTTTAGCATTTCTCTGATTCAGTTATATTGCAGACAATTTTATGTTTCAGAACCTCCCAATCCCATGAAAACATAATAGATCCTCAGCTGGTTATCAGCTCCTATAATAGGTGGTTCTCAGCTGCCATTTTTACATCTTAGCTAATACAGTGCTCCCTGCAAATATGACTATATATCCTTGATTAACCCCCTCCCCCCTGAGATAAGGGCCCTTCTGATAGGCTCAGATCTTGAATAGCTACCCCTTTAAAAAAGTCCCCTATCTTAGTAAGGGACATAAGGTTATTTGTATGATCTATTTTGAATAATTATCCAATTGTGGAAATCGAGGCTGTATTCAACTGCGAGAGAATAAGGGTAATAAATTAGAATGGGTGAGCTCAACAGAGGAGTGAGCTTTTGAAAGTCAATATAAATGATGTTTGTTTTTTTCTAGATTGATTTTTATGATAACAAAACAAAAGTAGCAGACCAGCTGAAAAAAAGAGTAGAGGTGTTGAAAAAAGACAAGAAAGTGAACCTTGCTTTTCCCCAAACACAAAATACTGATAATTCTAGAATGGTATGTTGATTAGATTCCTTCACTTACAGACTTATGATTCTCTCTTGAATCCCAAGGGCACTGGCCCAGGGGGGCAGTGGGGGCAGCTGCCCTCGTTGCCCTTGATAAATCCAGATAATTTTTCTATTTTTCAATTTTTTGCCCTGAAAAGCCATTTTTGCCCAGTTTTTGGTGACTCTGTTGAATCCCTACTAAAATTTCCACCAGATTTTATTATTCGACACTCAACTCACAAGTAATTAGCCATTTGAAATGTAGATTTTTTAATTTTCTATGTAAAATCTTATGTTAGTTTTTATAGTTAAAATCCCAAATGAATAGCTTTTGACTAAAAATGCTCTCACCTCCAGGCTTCTGTTCAAAGTGGCTTCAGCTACCCACCTCACCAAGTCTCAGTACAGATGCTATATTCACCACCTGCCCTTCCAGCTATGTATTCCTGGGCACCTTTGAGGCAGAATTTTATGGTAAGACTTTGAAACAATACTCATTAAAGACCTCTTTTCCACTTTACTAGATGGTTTTAAGTAGGTTGAGAACTTTTTTCACCAGCAATTTCATACTCTGATAATGCTTACTGTGCCATGGCCTTGTGGTAGAGTGCTCTCCTCTGGTACTGAAGGTCCTGTGTTTATTTCCCGGCCAAGTAATGCCAAAGACTTTAAAAACAGTTATTCAATGCCTCCTTGCTAAGCACTCAACATAAGGAGTAGGATTGAGGGTAAGATGGGCTCAAACAGGGATAGGAATCTTACCCCCCGTAACTGTAAAGATAGTAGCTAATGAAAGAGGAGCCTTCAGGTCACCTCTGACTGCAGTTGATCATCTAATGCCTATAGCTACAAAGACTACTATGGGTATAGTTCAGTTTCCATTGTTTGTCTACACTTTGAACAAAATAAAAAAGAAGCCTTTGGCCAGGGTTGGTTGGGACGTTGAAAATAGTGGCATTCAAATTTCCACAACCATGTCCCACAGGAAATTATAAAGGAGACAGTTCTGATAATCTTGGAACTGACGTATAGATGTTCTTTCTTGCTTATTTTTTGTTATTAAAAATCTACTATTAATTTCCTACTTAGGTGGAAGATGAAACAGTTCTTCACAACATTCCTTATATGGGAGAAGATGTGATTGATCAAGATGGTCAGTTTATTGAAGAGTTGATTAAGAACTATGATGGGAAAGTCCATACATCAAGTAACAGTGGTAAGAATACAATTGTCCAACGCTAGATTTATTACATGAGGCCCAGTTCGAGTTTTGCAGCTACCATCTTTATTCAACTTAAGGGATGACCTAGGACTCCTAATCAAACATAGAACAATTGGCCTGTTGCAACAAATGTTTGTTTCCCATCATACCCAATGCTCTAAGAGGTCCTTGATCATCTATTCGAAAAACAAAATAGAAAGCCCAACCTTTCTTAGCTGGGGTTGGAGAAGAGAGACGGATAACTTGATTTTTTTATTTGTTTTTGAAATATTCTTGCCTACTGTGTGAGATTCAAGGTGTGTTTAGATTGGTTTGCCTGATAGCTTTTGTGTATTTTACTTATCAGAGATTCTCATGGATGATGAAATGTTCATGGCATTGTTCAAAAGCTTGACAGCTCTACAAGATAACGAAAGTAATCAAGTTGAAGATACAAAAGATAAAAGTATGTAAACTCGTTTAAACTTGAACCATTTAAACTCTTGCTGTGAAAAGCACGAGCTTTCATTAAGAATGTAACCAAAGTTTTTATTATTGCCACTAGAAAATAGTGATTTTAAGGAATTTAATTTAAGGAATTTTATAATAAAACACTTTGTAAGTTATAATTTATTGCTGTGTATAAGAGTCGAATATAATACATCGTTTTGGGACTCACTTACAAGCCAACTTATTTATATCAGTTGCCGACGAACTTCCAAAGGTTATTTTTATGCAATTCTTCAATGCCTGCAAAGGACCTTTGCGTAATTTCGAACATTTGATAGTCATTTGAAGAAATAGTTTTAATGCATTTTCTTCGCCGTCTTCTTATCTGTTAGCTTCTTTTAGCGCCTTGATCTGTTTGTATAAAATGCTAGTAATTTCGAACATATTTATAAAATTGTAGTTTAAACACAGTCACACCCTGCAGTAAATCAATCCTCTTACAAGAGACTTTTAGACTCAGGGGCTTTTGTGAAATATTAATAGTGATCTTATCTGACATTCGGGATAGCTGGATCTTGCATTGACGAGACATGAAAGGCAAAATGTTGACTTTCCTTCCATTTTTGAGAGGATCAGGTACAAAAGACCCGACCAAAACCAAGATGACATAAATAAACTCGCGAAGCTTAAGTTCGAAATCGGATTTCTTAATTGCGTGGCCTTTCTTTATACTACTGATGATTTAATTCGGTCGATTTTGGCTATATCAAGACTTGTTACTTCATTTCCAGATCAAAGTACATCTGGTCGCATCAACAAGAGTGAAAAAAGCGAAGATAAAGATCCAAGTATTGAACTTTTCACAGCAGTCGCTGAATTCTTCTCCGATCATGGTATAACCGTAGAAGAACTTAAGCAAAGGTAGAAGTTGTGCAGTTTCGCTTTGTTTAATTTTAATCATTCTCAATATTTTCACAAGTTTTGAAATTTAGAAAAATTTTCGAGCTGAATGCTGCGGGAATGGCAGTGTGGTAGGATGTGAGCCCTAGATGGGTATATCCTGTGTCGAGCATCTGCCTTAGCCTGCTGTCAAAGATTAGGGTGAAAATCGCCAGCTCTCTGTAATTCCAAGAAAAAGCAATAAGGAATCAGGGGGTGTGATCACATCTAAAGATGGATTAAATTTGCTATTCAGTGGTCCCTCTGTGCTGTGCTAAGCGCATCAACCCATTCTTTGGGACGATAGCAAGTTTCTGCTCCGGCTCAGCCAGCGTATATCTTTAAAGCGATCAAAAATTCATGTATTGTCGAGTTATTATTTGTTCATTGTAATAATCAGGTTTTGTTTGAACAAAGGTACACAAATTTGAAAGAGAAAGAAAGTACAGAGATACCTCCCGAGTGCACCCCAAATATCGATGGGTAACTTGTTTATAATCCTCTCTTTTTTATATCTCTATGTTTTTTATCAAATTCATTCGTACTCAATTGTTGGTTGGTTTGTTACGATGATCGATCTTTTGATTGCTTGATTGATTGTGTGATTTTCTAAATTATTGATGACTAGTGGATGTGTCGTTTCCACTCTTCTGTGCAATGGGTGGATGGTAACCATGTTATAATTATCGTATTCATTTCAAACGCGCTTGATGCCACTGCCCGGCTTCTTCACTTGTTCATGTGTGGTTTTTATCCTTGAGTCACTAAAACCTTGAGAAATATTGATGATTTTATTGAAGCTCGTTCAGGTTAATTTAACGATTGACGAATTTATGATTTGATAATTTGATTGATTGATTGATTCTTTGATTAATTGATTAACTGATATATTTGTTGGTTGATCCAATCACCGATTGATCGGTTAGATGTCAAACCTGATCCAGGTGATTAGATTTAAGTGTAAGAAATTATATTTGTTTCAATGCATTTTTTTGAAAAGATTGAAATGCAGTGCCAATTTTTGATATCACCATATCAGAAAATACCACACATCTTTTGAAACTTGATTTTTCATTTTTGATATACAGTATGACTTGTTGAATAGTGTCTTTGCTCTTTCATATTCTAGGCCTGATGCAATATCAACGAATCGAGAAAAGTCAATGCATTCATTTCATACATTGTTCTGCAGGCGATGCTACAAATACGATTGCTTCTTACACGGTAATTTCAGTTTCTGCAACTGATATGTTTTTCAAGTATATTGATTGCAGTTGGTTGACACACAGACTTGCTATCTTCGTAGGGTATAAGTGTATTGTCTAGGCACAGAGTTGAATACCATAAGGCTAATCTACGAAATGCGATTCTAGTCCTCTTCTTGATGTGGCCAGACCCTTATAGGTTCTTTTTCCTTTTATTGAATTTTCAAAGAGCTGACCATTTGTCTCCTCACTCTTGTACAACAGGCTTGGCTCGAACTCCCAACGCTCACATCTACGGTTGGGCGTGCTAATATCTTGGCCATCTCTGTAGTTTTAGTATTAGAATGAAGTAGTTAACCCTCCTGTTTATATCAAACAACATAGGGCTTATTAAACGACATTCAAATCTTTCTTTTCCTTTAGCTTGCAGACCACGGCCCAATTTTGCAAAAAAGAAGGTAAGACCGATTGAAGATTATTTTAGATATAAAATTTAAAAAGCACAAGCTACAATTTCTTAGTTTCTTCACTTCACACTGTATAAAGAAAGATTTGCAGACTGGAGAGGGAAATTAAGCTGTATCTTTTAACTTGAACAGTTTTGTATAACTTTTTAGCTACAATGAATTTATTGGAGTGAATATATACCTAGACTAGCTAAGCGGTGTATTTCATTCCTTGCAGGCTTCAAAATATCTGCTGATGTATTTAGTGATTAATTTTGCATTCTTGGAATCATTTTGAGAGTTTTACTTCTTGATAACGAAAAAGGCGTTGCAATAAAGGACAAAATCTTCAGAAAGGCAGATGCCTTGGCTCCCCAAGAATCCCTTTCGAGCTACAGCCCAATTCGCTAAATTGAGTATATTGGTGCGAACATATAACTGTGGCATATATTTGATTTTTTCGCATCTTCGAATCTTCGCAGAACTCAAAACATTTGCTTGTATGCTTCTTGGTTTAAGATCCATTTTGAGACTTTTTTTGGTGCCTTTAAGTGGTCTTATAGCTGTACTTGAATACCTGTGCACATAGTCAATCAAGTATTCTTTTTAATTTGTGTTTCTTGTTCTGTTGTATGTAGCTGTTGTCAAACGTAGATTGGTTATATTATTAAATCCCTTGCTTTTCTCACAACAGACACCTACAGATTTGCAAGAGAATCAGCCTTGTGGAAGCGATTGCTACATGCATTTAGTAAGTAAATAAGTTTGCTTTTTTCAGCAGCAAATATCATTATACATGCTAGGCAAAGAAGATAATATACAGATTTTACTACTGGGATAGCCAAGTTATTAGGACACACAGACCTAGATGTGAGGTTTTTGTCAGTCCAAACCTATTGTAAACGAGAGAGGCAAGAACGTGCGAGCTCTCTGTTATTCCTTGCAAAGGCAAATAGGAGCCATGTGGTGTCATAACATCAATATGAAGGACTAGGGTTGCGCTGCTTAGACTAGCCCTAGCATATTCAGTGGTCCCTCTGCGCCTCGATCATAAACCCATACCTTGCAAAGGAAGCAAGTGTGTGCTCCGATCAACAGCAAGATCAAGAGAGTCAGAGGCAACGTCCCACATATTGACAGAAATAGAGGAACTTTTATTTAAAACCAATGCTTAAAACATAAATATCTACTAATAGTACGTTTCCCTTTTACCCAAAAGCTTCAATACTCTTACTTCCCTTTGCCAATCTCCAATTTTCTGACTCTCACTTTCCTCAAAAACATGATCTAGCGCTTTCAAAGTTAAATAAGCTTAGTTAGCTTTCTTTGGGCTTAATCTAACTCTTACGGTGTTGTTTCTGTTATCTTGATGCTTCATACGCCCTTGTCTGTTACAGCAAAAACCAACAACACCAAGCGAAACAACCTGCGAAGCCAGCGAAACGATGTCAACCAAATCAGACTCTTCCAGCGTAAGTGAGAATGCTACAAAAACAAGTCGAAAAAGAGGCAGGAAAGCCTTCGTGAGACACGATTCTTCCGGGTTTCCTAGTGCAGAATCACCTTTAGTGAGTATTCGTTATTCTTGATGTGAATCCACCTTAATTCCTCAACCCCCTGAAAAGACAACGTGGGTAATAAAACCAGTAGCAAAATAACTAAATTTCAGGGGGTATCAATGTAAATCACAGCAGTGTTATATTAATTCTTAGCTAAGTGCTGAAAGCATGGACTCGATTTAGTCAATTCTGCTTTCAATCAGATCATTTGTCAGGTTAACTGATTCTTTCTATAGTGAGAAGGACTCATAGTCATTCCTTGAGGAATACAAACTAAATGAATAAACCGGGGCAGACACAAGGGAAACTGTAGAATGCATTTGAAACTAAGCTCAGAAGCACAAGATTCTTTAAACCTCGGAGATCTCTGTTTCAAAGTATAGCTACCAAATATTGACATTGTCTGGATTTCTGATATTTTCATGTATTGTAAATCTGTATTTTTTATACATGTTGCATGTTAAAGCAGCAGCACAGATTTAGAAGCCATATCCGTTGTTTCCTCCATCAATATTTCGTTTCATAATTGGGATGAGTACGTTTTATGGTATGTTTTTGTTAAATATCGTGAACAAATCAACTTGCAGCTTCATTGTGGGTTCTTACCGTATTATGGTTGCGAAGCAATTGAAATCATATAAGCACCATTTTTTGAGGCTAGTCTCTATAGTAAGCCTCTTTGAAAGCAGGCAGTTTGGTGACAGAGAGCCCAGCTAATGAGATAAACTTTCCGCCTTTTAGACTCCTGTTCAAATGTCTGTACTTGACGATGTTGATGACGGAGAATGGGCAAATGCAGAAGAATCGCTCTTCAGAGTACTTAGGCCTCTATTTGTTAACAATTATTGCAGCATTGCCAAGTTACTGGACACCAAAACATGCCTTCAGGTTAGTATTGTGTTTCAATCAATTATTCTGAAAGACGACAGTGTACTTAAAGAAAATAAATAAATTGAACAACGTTTCGAGCTTGACTCGTCTTCAGGTTTTCAAAAAAAGGTTTGGAACCCCGGAAGGCGAGTAAAGCTCGAAACGCTGTTCAATTTCTTTATTTTCTTTAAGTACACTGTCGTCTTTTAAAATGATTGATTCATTCATTCTATGTACGACGTACAGCACGCACTAAAAATTTTATAGTATTGTGTTTGTTTGATGCATAACGAGCAAGTAACCTTCCATTGATAAGAAGGACAGATACACTAAATTACCGATTTGGGTGTGAAACTTTCAATCTTGCTCTCTCTACTGGAGGGCTACCGTAGTAAAGTGAATAGACCACTATGCCACCGCCACTCTTCTGCCCACTGTCAATAGCTTTTCGGAAACCATTTTTAATCTTTGCCGTCAATCTCTTCTTGGTGAACGCTTCTTTGGAACTTGAATTTGGGAACTCTTTACTTTCGCTGCCCTCGATTGGATAGGCCTCCAGGTATCTCAATCTCAGATGGTCGTATTTGGATCTGAAGGTCTTTAAAGTCTATAATAACTTTCAGTAGCAATTCTTGATCTGTCCAGTTGAAAAGTTTGCTCTTAGGAGTTTGGGCAGCCATGGATCTGATCCGATCCCGTGTAAATAGGGTATACATGTAGGTGTACTGTAGTGTTGGTCTTCGGTTTATCGCATAAAAGTATTTGATAACTTAAAGCTAATAATCATCTTAATCATTCATAGAGATGATAGTTCTCTCCAGTAAAACTCAAGAAAAAAATGCGTGTAATGAAGCCTACAAAAAGTTTGTTTGAGTCAGCTTTTAAAACAGTTTGTTTCTATGGTTGCTATGGTTGTTGAATGTTGAAGATTGGCTAACATAGTGATTCTAAGCTGGTTCCTTGATTCCATCATTAATTTCCTGTTATATCATCTTCTCATTAAAAATACAATTTTTCTGCGATAACATGATATTGTTCTGCCAGGTTTACAAACATGCAATGGTTAAAGTTCCAGAAGCCTCCTTAATCGAAACTGATGATGACTCTCCACCAAAAAAGAAGAAAAAACACACTGTCAGGTATGG
>WUAR02011125.1:0-46051 GCA_015164055.2 Chrysaora achlyos
AACCAATATCGCCTACGAGATCGACCGACTGCGGGGGAATCAGCCTCTCCAGTTCTACTCTTGCTTCATCTGCTACTCCAGCAAAGACGATGATTTCGCAAAGCGCCTCCACGACAACCTCCAGTCCCAAGGTGTCCGGTGCTGGTTCGCCCCCGAAGACATGAAGATCGGATCTAGGATACGCCACGCCATCGACGACGCCATACGCCACCACGACAAACTACTCATCATCCTATCCGAGTACTCGGTAGAGAGTCAGTGGGTAGAGGGAGAAGTAGAAACAGCCCTGGAGAAAGAACGAAGACTTAAAGCAGACGGGCACCCCGAGACCGTCCTCTTCCCGATTCGATTAGATGAGGCCGTGATGGAGACGGGTGAAGCCTGGGTCTCCCTCATACGGAAGACCCGCCACATCGGAGACTTTCGGGCGTGGAAAGACCACGACGCCTACAGCAAGTCATTCGACAGACTGCTTCGTGATCTAAGAGCTTCTTGATGTTCATAGACTGAATGCCCCATGCCCAACCCTGACCATCTAGCGATACTTAAAGACGGTGTAGAGGTCTGGAACCAGTGGCGGGAGGAGAATCCTGAGGTAGTGCCTGATCTATGCCGGAGTAGGTTGCAGGGGGATCTACTCAGGAATGCGGCTCTCACAAACGCGAACCTTGCAAAGGCAAACCTACGCGAGGCCAACCTTAGCGAATCGGATCTTCGAGGAGCGAACCTTCGAGGAGCGAATCTCACCGAGGCGGATCTAAGTGAGGCGAACCTCCGAGGAGCTATTCTCTCCGAAGCAAACCTTACCAGAACTATTCTCATCAGGGTGTCTTTGGCAAATGCCGATCTCACTAGGGCAATCCTCTATCAGGCGAACCTGACGAAGGCTTTTCTTCGTCAGGCAAACCTTCGTGATTCTCGCCTCACTGAAGCAAATCTTGCCAGAGCAGATCTCCAAGATGCGGACCTTTCCAGAGCGCTACTAGTCAGGGCGAACCTCAATCGGGCAGACCTTGCCAGGGTAAACCTCTTCCGGGCCAACCTTACTGGAGCGGATCTCATCGGTGTAATCCTTTATGATACCTCCATCCCAAACGCCACCCTCGCTGATGCTAAAAATCTGAGCGATTGCCGACATCGCGGCCCGTCTACACTGGATGGGCGCACTCTGGCACAGAGTCCCAATTTGCCCCTCGAATTTCTACGGGGCTGCGGTCTCTCTGACTTCGAAATCGAAATCGCCAAACTCTACCGTGTGGACCTTTCGGAGCACCAGATCACTGATATTACCTACCGGCTCTACGAACTCCGCTCGGAAGGAGCCATCCAATTCCACTCCTGCTTCATTTCTTACTCAAATGTAAATGCTGCCTTCGCTCGGCAACTCTATCAAGACCTCCAGGCTCAAGGCGTTCGCTGCTGGTTCGACAAAGAAGACCTCAAGATCGGATCTCGCATACGCCCGGCCATACACGACGCGATCCGCTTTCATGACAAGCTGCTCTTGATACTATCGGAGCATTCGGTCCTAAGCCAGTGGGTAGAAGACGAGGTAGAAAACGCCCTTGAAAAAGAACGCCGCGATGGGAGTACAGTACTTTTTCCAATCCGTGTAGATGACGCCCTAACAAAACTCCATGAATCGGATGATCCCGAGAAGGAGAAAGCTAGGGCGTGGGCTACCTACCTGAAGAACACCCGCCATATCGGAGACTTTAGACAATGGGAAGACCACGACGCCTACCAGACCGCCTTCAACAGACTCCTTCGTGATCTAAGGGACTCTTGATTTTCATGTACTGGAAGGGGATACTGAAAGATGATTGCTGGATGTTCGACCGCTTTGAAAGCGATATGTCCTCAACCTGTTACCATTGAGCGCAGAGGCGAGTTAGCGCAAGAAATGGGCTAATGAGCAAACGAGAACCAGAATTGTCCACACCCCAAGGATATCTTGCTGCTGGTGTCCTCGCAGTAGTTATGGTCCTTGTGCTGGTTGTTGCCATCCGAAGCCCTAGCTCAGGTTCCACGCGTCCATTCAGTCAAACGCAGTGGCTCAAGGCCCAAACACTTGACGGCGTGCAGCGTCATCGGATGGTTGATGATTTGCTCAGGCAGTATGACTTCAAAGGATGGAGCCGTTCAGAAGTTGAAGACCTTCTTGGTCCGGCGACCTGGGAGACAGATTCAACCCTAGCTTTCGATGCCGGTGAGCACTATGGCAGGGATATAGACCCGATACGAGCTTACAGCCTGGTTTTCGAGATAGACGCAGTCGGTCTGATAGATGAGGTGACCTATGTTTGTGATGGGCCGGAGTGCTGATCTCTAAGTCGAAAGCCGCAGCTACAGCCTCTCTCTAACCATGCCCAACCCCGACCACTTAGCAATACCATAACGAGAGTTCAGCACGATGAAAGTTTTCATCTCCTACAAATGGGAAGACGAGGCGCACAACGCTTGGGTAGAACAGTTCGCTACGGACTTAAGAGCAGTGGGCATTGAAGCTTTCCTCGATAGATGGGAAGTCTCGCTTGGGGATTCCTTCACCGACTATATGACTTCCAAGATTCATGAAGCCGATGCCATCTTGTTCATCATGACTCCGGCCTCTGTAAAGGCTGCTGAGGCCCCCAAGGGCAAAGGAGGAGCCGTCAAGTTTGAGATGCAAATGGCAACGGCTCGGCGCACATCGGGCGATCCGATGCGGCTTATCGGTATCTACCGCAAAGGTGATACTACACCTGCGCATCTGCGAGATCATCGCTATGCTGATTTTCGAGATGATGAGAGGTACAAAGAGCAACTTCAGAGCTTAGCTGATGACTTATTGGGCCGAATGAAGCCACCGCCTCTAGTCTCGGATAAGACGGGGCCGACGCTGCGTTTTCGAGACGAGCGTTGGGTAGATCCAGTATCTCTCTTGATGACAGTCGATATGCTCCAGTCTGGCAAAACAGGAGTAGAGATTCTATGGCCCCAAAGCACTCAAGACTTGGTTGCCTACAACACTGCACAAAAGGCAGAACTAGAGAACTACCACGAGCCAACATCAAGGTTTGCTCAGCTAGCCCCCGAATGGGCAGTGCGCAGACTTTCATCGACTAACGAGGCACTAGAATATGTGACTCGTGTGCAGCAGAATGTTCTGCTGAGAGTGCTACCGCTTGTACAAGGCATGGAGAAGTATTGGGGAGGTGGAAGTGGATTCATCCGTGAGGCATTGGGGAATTTCGTGGCGTTAGCTAACGCATACATGCAGTTAAGGCTTTCGGAGATCTTGCCAATCGTTGAATGGGAGTCTGTATCACCTCCGCATATCAAGGAGTTGTTTGCCGATGGGTATTCCCCTAGTAATTCAGCCATCAGTTATGGGCATGCGACATTCAAGCTTGTGTTTACTCCGTCGGAGCCAATTTACACAGCTTACGTCCGCCACGTCTCAGGCTTCCCGTGTTACGACGATATATGCGGCCCACAGTCTCTTGTGCTTGAAGCCTATAGGTCCAGAGGCAAGAGGGCTCATTTACGGTATGAAAGTAGCAATGTCCAAATATTGAATTCCTGGTTTCGGGAGCATGTCATTCCGCAGCTTGAGTTGAAAATCGCGGAGAAAGGCGAGTCCTTGGATGTAGTGATTGACTATTCTGAGGAAATGCACATCGTGAAGGTACGCGAAAAGAAGTACGGGTAGGCTTGACTTAGAGAAGCGCCGCAGGATTTTCGCCCGAGACGCAATTGATTTTCAGCTGTTCCCCCGGCGTATTCCTGCCCGGCGGCGCGCTCGGTTGTAGCTGTCCAGCCCACTGGCAATGTCCTCGACGCGGACAAAGGTTTCCATTTCCGCTATCCGGTCGCCGAGGCGGCGTAGTTCAGTAGCGATGTCTGCGTTCGTGACGGTCGAAGGGGGCGGGCCTGAGCGTAGGCAAGCAAAGAGCGCATCCCGGTGGGCGGCTGATATGACGGCCTGGGTGTTTTCGTTGGTGAGCACGTTCGAGCCGCTGGGCAGGGACACCAGCTCGGGACCTTCTTCGCTAACCAGGGCCAAGCCGCCTCGGAAGTCTGTAACACCAGAGGCGAAGGCCGGAACGAGCCGGTCAAAGAGGGCACGAATGCCGAGGGCTACGAACGGGCCAGCGATGGGCGCGATGGGGCCGAGAGGAGCTAAGGCCGCTGCAATAGTGCGGGCCAACAGGGCGGTGATCTCGCGCCTTAGAATGGCTATCGTAGCCTCGGAAGCTTTCTCTGCGGCCAAGACGCCCTCGATGCCTGCTTGTACCTGAGCCTCTAGCGCTGATTCTGCGGCTTCAGCGCGGCGCTCGTCGGCTTCGATCTGGCGTTCTGCGTTTCGCTCTGCTGCATCGGCAGCCTGGTTCTCCGCTTCGATGCGGCGGTTGAATTGGTTTACGATGTGGTCGGTGTTGCGGCTGATCGACTCGACCAAGGCGGTGTCATCCAGTTGGAGCAGGTCGTCGGGGTCGTCGGCTACTTCGTTTAGGGTGTCTAAGAGTTCGCTTCTAGCGCGGTCTCTGGCGTCTTGGGCTTGTTTGGTGAGTTCGTCTGCGAGTTGGGGGTATTTCTCGCGTATTAGATTGATGCGTTCATTGAACTCGTGGTCGATTTGGGCCAGTTCCTTCTGAAGCCCTTCTTCCATCAGGGAGAGGATGAGGCGTTGGAGGCGACGTTCGGCTTGGAGGCGGTCTTTGGGTTGTTCTGGGGGGCGGGGTGGGTCCGGGGTTTGAGTCTTCGGGGGGCTTGCACCAAACAATGGGTTGAATGCTTCGGAGAACGGAATATCAAAGGCTCTCGCTGCTTCCTCGGTCTCTTCTTTTACTTCTTTAACGAGCCCAATGATAACCCGTAAGCGATGGAAAATGGGCGCTTGTTCTTCAGGGGTTTTGCCGATTAGCTGAACAGCATTGGTTGCGAAATCTATAGTTTTCGCGAGCGTTGAGATTTCCCCTCCAAAATCTTCCACGAGGCCAGGAATTCCAAGGAAGCCTTTGTCAGACTCGATCTTGCTGGCTTCATCAAGACCCGTAATCTGAGTTAGAACACCTTGCAACTCCTTCAGCGCAGCAACATTTTTCTCTATGCCCGGCAATAATTCTTCAATTGCCTTGCCAACCTTTTCTCCGATATTGGTGGCCAGGCTGCCCAGGGAGCCCGATGCGTTGAGCGAGTCTACTCTATCAAGCACTCTGTCGAGCGCCGGATTTAGGCCCACCAGAAAATCATCGGTAAGCTGCCGTGCGGTTGCACTGATCCGGCGCATTCTGTTAGCTGCCGAACCCTGCGTGCGTTCAAGGTCGCCAAAGGCATCGCCCGCGCCCCTGGTGATCACGGTGAGAGTGGCAAGTACTTTTTCCTGATCGGTTAACTCCTTCTTCGTTCGCTTGCCGGTGTCGGCAAGCGCCTGCTGTGCAACCGTTGCAGCACGGACACCCCCCGCGAATCGTTCGATGGGATCAAACTCACCCCTGAGCGCGGCTTGAATGGCCTGTAGCGTCTCGGCTGTGGGGACGCCGTTGAAGCTCGATAGGTCTCCAGCAAGCCGCAATATGCGCTGTGAAAGCTCCCCCGCCTCCTGTGCGGTGAAGCCTTGAGCCTTGGCAATGTTGCCGAGCGTAGCAAGGTACTCCTGAGCTTCTTGGTCCGTGAGCCCAAGCAGCCGTGCGAACTCGTCAATGAAGCCCTGGACTTCACCAGCACTCTCTCCGAACACCGCGTTGAACTTCGACTGAGTGTCGGCAATAGTGGCTGTTCTCTTTGCCACCTCAGTTAAGACGCGAGGAGCTTGGCGAAGCAAGCCTAGAAAAGAGGTGAGCGCCTTAGCGGCAATATTGCCGAAAGTGACATCGAATAAGCGCCCAAAATTCGATACCTTGCGGCTTTGGGTATCAAGGTTTTTGCCCAGATCGAAAAATTCGCCGTCGATAGTACGGATTCCCTGAACGGCTCCGCGCTCATCGACTACTACTGTAATTTCAACCGTGCGTGGCATGTTACCTATTATTGGGATTATGACAGGGCTTTACATCATCACCCGCTGCGTTTCGCTCTACACACGTACAGGCGACAGAGCCGAGAGCGGCCAAGTTCGGGTGATGGCCGTCGTGACGACGATTGCTGCGATGATTGGCATCGTGCTCCTTCTTTCTTCAGGGTCTTGACTCTGAATAAGCCCAACAGAAAAAGGGCCTCTGAAAACTCTCGTTGTGAAAGCGTTCAGAGGCCCTTTGGCCCTATTATGGAATACCTACTTGTAGGCTTTGTGGCCTTTTGTAGGTATGTGTAAAGATATGGGTTTAGACGTAGAGGGGCAAGGGATGGGATTCTGCACCATTCACGCCTATCGGCTCTGCCGGTAGGCTTTTTCTGTATTGCGGTTTACCTTCAATGTCTTCCGTCATCCACAAAGGCGAGAACAGCCGTTGTGCCATCATAAGTAACGTTGGATGTCGTGGATAAGGTCTTTCTCGAATTCGGTCAGATTCAGCGCTTGAGTTCTAATGCTACGCAGATTGGAAAGCACTTCATCGAGGTCTCCATTTGGGTTCAAAAGCGATGTGAGTTTGCGTCCAACTTGGATAGGAAGTCCATACTCATCAAGGGCCAGAAGAGTTGGATCAAGAAAGAAGTTTTCTACTTTACTGGCAAATAGTTCATAATCACCCGCGTCTAGATTGTGTCTTTCGAATATGTCTCTTTGAATAAAGTCGATTGCTCTCAGGAGTCTGGGAAAATGAAAATTGGCCCAACTCCGCAGAAAAGCTAGAACAAACGCGACAACATCATCTGGCTCACACCGCTTCCTGAATTCGATCTCAGATCTGATTAGATCTGCTGAACCAGGTCTCCTTTTAAGCGAATTGATCAAGTAAGCAAGTCTATTTGGGGTTCGGATGTACCTTGCTGCCAATTTGCTACCATTGAAATGATCCCAAATCAATTGGCTGATAAGCTTTATCTCATCGTATTCAGGGATTTGACTCCACCGCATGAGTGGCCAGTAATCGTCAATGTTAGCTACGATGTCTTCGGCAACACTCAACTGTGCATCAAGATCGACTCCAACGTTCTTTTTTAGCGTTGAATATGATACTACCTCCTGGTCTCGGTACTTCGCGAGTTTTTCCTTTGAAGCATCGAGTAGATCATCTTCATCCAACTGAAGAAGGAGACTCTCTGGAGTATCTTCTGACTGCGTAAAGGCAGGTATATCTACAAAAGGGAGTTCCCTTTCTGGCGCATCATGGAACATATAGACATGTCCAATGAAATGCTGAAACATTCGTCCAGATCGCCCCCTGATATTGTTGAATGTAAAGAAATCATACTTTGCTCTTCCTAGTTTGTTATCGAAAATGATTATGTTCTTTGCCTTAGTGTTTACTCCCTCTATAAGTGTCGAGGTGCAGACAAGCAGCTTAATCCAACCAGAATCAAACGCTCTTGTAATAAATTGGGCAAGCGCACGTGGCACACGACCGTGATGGATACCGACCCCACGGGATAAAGCTCGCGCAAAGTGCCATTGAGGATGGTATTCACGGCCAAGCCATTCGAGGGTACCCCCAGGTAAATCGCTGTCTTTTTGTACCCCATAGTCAACGAGCGCTTTAGCCACCTCCGCAGCTCGAGCAGGAGAGCGACAGTAGATCATCGTCGGTTCATCTAGCCTAGAGCACAATTCCGCGAGTTTTTCGAAGTCATCTTGGCTTCTTAGGATCCTATGAGTTTCTGACACAACAGTGTTGTAAGGCTCAACTAAGAAGAGACATTCAATACGGGACCGCAGTTGAGCCAACGGTATGTTTTCGATGCTTGGGCCCAGCATGTAGAATTGGACACCTCGGCGTGCAAGCGAATAGAATATCTGGTTTAGCAGGATCGCCCGCTTAGGATCTTTATTTCTACTTGTGGCGAGCTTGTAGAACTCATCTATTTCAAAGAACTCTATCTGATCAAGACAGGGATGATTCAAGGCACGTTCTTGTGTGAAGATGAAGATGTTGCGCTCGCCCGATTCTTGGAAAACATGTGTGACGACTCTGTATTCATCTCGAAACCGAGATAACCTTCTTCGAGTCTCATCGATCAAGGCAATCGTCGGAACTACGATTAGAATGTTTTTGAACTTTCCAGAGGCGATGACAGCATCGATGATTAGGCTCTTCCCGAAACTTGTTGGAGCGCTAAGGATTACGCTGTGCCCAGCCATAAGCTCTCTGTAAACGCGAGCTTGTGGGCGGTGAAACACGAAGGCAATCCCTTCCCAATCCATCTTGGGGGGACGGTGGTATTCGTAAGCTAGACGATCAGCAAAGTCTAATTCTTCAGGATCAAGATACGGGAATAATCCAGCCTCCCGAACCAGGGCATGCAGAATCTCCTTGCAACCACCGAACGCTTCTCGATATTCCAGCGCCCGTAAGAGGAGTTCCTGTTTCTCTCCTTCTTCTACTCCATTATTGAAAACTGCACACAAGTTCTGCATAACAGCAAATGGATCGGCTGCTATACTTTCTTGTGAGGACAGTAGAACCCGAAGCTCTGATGTATTCATCAGATCGAGGATTGAAGGTTTTTAAGTCGCGCGTCCATTCGCTCTACCAAGGTCGACTTGCTTTTCAGTGGCAAGAGGAAAAGGTGTATTTTGACGTTGGTTGGCAGTGCCTTTGCTGCAAAACTGCTATGATGGTTCATAACCTCGGTTCTGAAAGCCTCCTCGTACTCTGCGCATACGCTCGTATGAGAAGCCACTGCTGAGCTATCATATGTGAGAAGTACAGGGATGCACACACTGGCGAAAATCACATCGAGGGACACATTTTCATTGAGCATCTTACGCAGCTTCGCAGCGTCAGCCCATTCATCATCGATCTTATTAGTGATAGCAGTAAACTCGCCTCGAAGATAATCCCGTTTCGTATGGGCCTGAAGCTCTTCAACCACATCCCTGATTGCTGCTGAGATATCTGAATAGAATTTGACCTCACCGAGCCAGAGTTCCCAAATGCTGTTTGAAGCAACCACATGGACTGCATCAAAGCCCTTGATAGTGTCGTTGCTGCTGTCCTTATAAAAGTATTTGCTAATCGCTGGGATTGTTTTGAAACATTGACGGAGGAGAATATGAAGAAGGATTTCACCGAACTCACCTCGCTTCTGATATTTCTCAGATTTATAAATGGATTGGGCCGCCTTAGCTAAAAGCATCACCGCATTGTCGGAGGTCAGGTCTTTCCACTCACTGTACTTAAGGGCGAACTCTGGCAACCACCTGGTTATGTGTTTGGCTAGCTGATCACATCTCCACTCGCCTGCTTCGTAACCGGCACAAGCAGCAGTGAGACCTGGATTGATATTCACGACATCGACCCGGATTTCCAGAAAAGACTCAGGGTGCTTGGGAACGGCCATAGTCTAAGGCACAACCCTTATTTAATGATACAAATAGGGGGTGACATATATATGTCACACATGAATTAATCCCTCCTTAGAAAAACTAAAGTAAAGACAAAAATATAACCTCGTTCTCATTTTCTTCAACATGGCCACCCCTCGGGCACCAGAGAGATCTCCTATTGAGGCAAGAAAGATTGGTTTCAATGGGCTGGCTATACTGTATACAGGTAAACGTCCCTTTATAGAAAAACCGTTGGGACTATGAGCACTGAAACCGAAGGTTCACGAAGTAAAACCCCGTACTTTAGTGCGGGGATGAAAGTGCCTTTGGAATTGGGTAGGAGGGTGAGGGTTGGGGGCTAGGAGGTAGTTTCAGAGAATGATGGACAAGAGTTTTTTACGATGTCACCGCTCAGGTACGCCGGAGTATTTTGGAGTAGTCTTCGAGAATAGCATCTTCAAGTTGCTTAATGTCGTCATATTCACGGATAGAGCGAAACTGTTTGTTTAGCCATATACGTAGTCTCCTTTCGCCAAGTGGAATCAGTATCCCATTGGGGCATATATACATTGGGAACTCCCCAACGAGTACATGCTTCATCTCTGGAAGTTTTTTCTTTCTTTCCTGCAAAAAGCGTTGCAGTGAAATAGAGTCTGCTAGGGCAATGTGGGCAGCACCAGTTACAACTAGCTGTGCAATCTCCGAAATATCCTCAGTATCCACGGCTTTCACACGTCGCCTAGGTATCTGGTAGTCATTCATGATGATCTCATGGGCGGCTTCTCCGCTACAAGTTGCTATCCGTACCCAATCTTGCTGTAGATCACTAACACTTTGTATAGAATCCTGTCCCGAAAGAGCTATGCCTCCAATAGTTACTGAGTGGAGCAAGGCTGTAAAGTCCGTTCTTTTCGCCCTAGTCGGAGTCTGCAATACACAAAGAACAATATCTACTTCTTTTTCTTCAATGGCATTAAGCACTTCGCTGACGTTTAGGTGTATATAGTCGACTTGTATTTCATTTTGTTGAGCAACTCTATTCATTATCTCAGCATAGAGTCCCTTGACTATCATTTGCCTCCCTACTTTTTCGTAATCAATTAGCGGAGGATATTTAAAAAAGCCAACTCTGATTCTGCGAGAACTTGTAATCTTTTCAAGTAAATCGTGCTTCTCAGGTGGTGACAAGCTTTGAGGTTGCGAGGCTGGTAAAATCTTTCGGTCCCTTCTTCTAAACATATCTCGAATTTTTTCCCTTCTGCTTAACGCAGTAAGTCCACCGAAAAATGCTGTAAGAAGTGCTATGATTAATCCGGCTGTTTCCACTGGTTAAATTGATTCTATACGTTTGTCTTTGCCTGCTTCTCCAGTATACCTAAAAGCCGCTGTACAGCCCCACTCGGATTGCGCTGCCCTCGCTCAAGTTCAGATATACGAATCTGGGGCTGCGAATATCCAAGAAAGTCGCCAAGTTCCTGCTGAGTCATACCGAGGCGCTTTCTCAGGGAACGAATATTTTCTGGCGTCCATTTCATATTGAAAACATACGCAATGCGTTTGTGAATGATTCATGAAATAAGTGTTCTAGGCAAACAGGAACATACTCATTGCGTATGTTAAATATAGCGAGGCCCAAAGGTGCCGGAAACACCTCTGAGCCTCTAAAACCCCTAACCGCCCAAACGATTAGAGGCCCTACCCATGCCTACTCCCATTTCTCCGAACAGTTCAGACAAAGGCGTCGCCGTCGCTGACTTCATCCTCCACGGACAAACCGTTTCCGTCGCCTACCTCTCTCCGAAGCTTGTCTACTCCAAAGACGGCGTGCTCACGCTTCGAATTGTATTTCACATCGAGCCTGCACCCCGCGTAGGACACACCCTTCCCGACTGGCCTGAAGCCCTGAGCCTGCGGCCCAACCTCTCCGAGCGGGCGAACTAACTCTGTTCTGACACGGCGCTGTCACTCTCTTTCCTCTACTTACTGGCGATGTATCTAGCCTACAAATACCGCTTCTATCCAACGAAGGAGCAGGCTGATCTCTTGAGCCGGACGTTTGGCTGCGTGCGGTATGTCTACAACTTCGGGCTTGCTCTGAGGCGCGATGCCTATGAGCAAGGCGGTGCTACCCTGAAGTACAAGGATACGTCGGCAGCTTTGACGGTGCTGAAGAAGGGAGAGGAAACGGCTTGGCTCCGCGAAGTCTCTAGCGTTCCGTTGCAGCAAGCCTTGCGCCATCTCGACAAGGCGTTTACCGGCTTTTTCGAGAAGCGAACCGGATACCCTGCCTTCAAACGAAAGCACGCCCGGCAATCAGCAACCTATACCCGAAGTGCGTTCCGGTATAGTGTCGAAGATGGAAAGCCGGTGCTGCATCTGGCGAAGATGAAACGCCCCCTACGTATTCGGTGGAGCCGACGCCCGCCGTCTGAGCCGTCATCGGTCACAGTATCCAGGGATGCCGCCGGGCGCTACTTCGTTAGCCTGCTTTGTGAGGTTGACCCGGAACCCTTGCCCCAATTGGAAAAGGCTGTAGGTATAGACCTTGGCTTAACCGATCTGGTTGTGACTTCGGACGGCTTCAAGAGCGGCAACCCGCGCTATCTGGAACGGGACCTGAAGAAGCTCAGGCGGGCACAGCGACGGCTCTCGCGTCGTCAGAGAGAATCAAACCGATACGCCAAGCAGCGCCGCCGCGTTGCCCTGATTCACGCCCGAATTAGGGACAAACGACAGGACTACCTGCACAAGCTGAGTACGAGGCTGATTCGTGAGAATCAAACGATCTGCCTTGAATCGCTCAACGTGCAAGGGATGCTGAAGAATGGGCGGCTTGCTCGGCACATCAGCGGGGCGGCGTGGTCGGAGTTGGTCCGCCAGTTGGAATACAAGGCACAGCTTTACGGGCGTGAGGTTGTCCGCATTGATCCGTGGTATCCCTCGTCTAAGACGTGCTCAAGTTGCGGGGAGAAAAGGGATGCTATGCCGCTCTCTGTCAGAGCATGGAACTGCGAGGCGTGCGGTGCTCGCCATGATCGGGACGTGAACGCAGCCAAGAACATCCGCGCTGAAGGTCAGCGCGTAGCCGCTGGACTAGCGGTGCGGACCTGTCAAAGGTCCATTGCTCGTGGAGGTGTGGGTAAGACTGAGAGCCGCCATTCGGGGGCTACAGCACCGACCGACGAAGCGAGAATCCTCGCTCTTTAGAGCGGGGAGCGTCAAACCAAGTTAAATGCTATGTTTCACAAACGGATTGTAAAATGCCAACCTCTATTAGTGTACTTCGCGTGGTTGCCGGTATAATTGTCATATCCGGTCTGCTTGTCACCATTTTTTTGGAACAGTTAGATTCCGGCCTCGGGACGGCCTTTGCATTCGGAACGCTCTTTTCAACAGCCGTTTCGGCGGCCCTACTCTATGCCTTAGCGGCCCTGGTTGAGCGGGCACATTGGACGCACGAACAGGCCGTACAGAACGGAGAGGCAATACAGCAGATGCTAACGGAGCTTCAGCACATACGGTAGGCAAGCGAGACTGTAGCAGAACGTACACTACCTCCGCTTCCTCGGTTTGATGCGAAGACGGGGGAGCGGCTTAGAGAGTGAAGCCGTTTGAACCGTTGTCTATGTGGTTAGAGAGGAAGTGGCAAGATCGTATTGACCATCGGCGCTAGCAGTGCATGGTTAGTGCATGAATGCGTCTGAATATCGTAAATAAATCTCTTTTGCTAGACTGTCCAAATCAGGAAACAGTATGGAATGTGTGATCCCAGCCATGAATAGTTCCTTAAGTATTTTCTTCTTAGCTGCTCCTGAAATTAAGATCTTTGTAAGTTTTGGGGAGCTTGGCAACCGGTTGCCAAGCTGATCGATTCCGATTTTCAAGTTCCCATGGATTGTAAAATGTCCTTTTTGAGCGATGATGCGTTCGGTTGTACGACGAGGCCGAACTGCTACAGGGAATTCGGCTTCCACTACTGGTGTATGCCCCTCCCGAAAAGCATATTTTGAGACAATATCATTGGTAATGACAGGAATTGATTTCAGATTAATAGTTTGTTCATTAAGCGACCATGCATCAAGAACCCAGACAGCTCCATCGGTTTTTCGATCAAAGTTAAACACTGCAAAATAGAGGGCGATGAAATGGCTTTCCGTCCAATCGAGAAGACGTGTTGGTAAGCCATAGTGCTGCATTATGAAGCGCCATTCTAGCTTATTCTGAGGCCGTGATTTCATAAACGCGCTTGAACGGAGTCTGAAATCTCTGACCAATTCTCGTTCGCGAAGGGGGTCAATGCCACCCCGATAGAGAGAAGGCAGCAAGTGCCATGAAGCATCTCCTTGCCCTCGAAACCAGTTGGTTGTAGTCGATTCGAAGGCCGTATCAGGGTCGCTGACTAGCTTGATTTCAGAGAGATAATCTTTCAAACTCGTTACTATAGCCATCTATAAGGTAGGGATTTAGGGCAAGCGGAAGCGAGTAAGACCTTCAAGCGTTTTTTTCGGCCTGGGTGCCTGTTTAGGCCACTCTACGGGGTTGCGCGTTTTGTGCAACCTTCGTGGTGAATCTTTTCCCTAAAAGCATGTCTTAGATCGGTAGCGAGGCCATCTTGGTCTGGAAACAACGTGGAATGCGTGATTCCGAGCAAGCGCAGATCACGTAGCATCTCAACGGAGTGCTCGAAAGGGATTCTGTATTTTCGAAAGTGTCCATTCTTTGCCAGAGATGTTTCTGAGGCTATCCTTTCGAAGTCGGCATTACTAGATCCTTGAAGCGTGAAACAACCACGCTGCGATCTCATGCGAGGATGAATATATGTTGGTATAATTGCAATAGGCAGATAGACATCTCGCGGCGCTTTGACCTGCTCACTAAAAGCCAGATTACAACGACTTATGAATGCAGAGTGGTTAGAATCAGGGAAGATTTCTTCACCGATGGTCTCGCAATTGAGGCTCAGGGGATGAAGTACCCAGACTCCTGGGTCTACCCCCTCTTTTGCATCGTGGATAGCAAAATACAGGCCCGTAAGTGCGCCTTCGCTCCAATCCAATAGCCTAGTTGGAATACCCACATGCTGCATCAAGTACAGCCATTCATCCCTCATGCTGCGAGAGGGCGCTGCCCCAAACATGGGGGCGAGCTTTTGAAATCTCTCTGTAATAGCTTTTTCCTGTATTCCGGTCTTGGGCCGAAAGATGCCTGGCAAAGGTGGCTTGCCTGCATCTGCCTGTCCCCGAAACCAGGGAGAGCAACCGGCGATTAAGTCCCAGTCCTGCGTGTCACTCTTGACACACTTGACATATTGTTCGACTGAAGAGACCGTAGTTTCAGGAAAAGAGGGAGTGTTGTTCATCGTTCTTAACGTTTAGAATAATCGTTCGGCCTGTTCGCACTGAAAAATTGACTGTAAGGCAGGATTGAGAGCCTAGTTCAGTATCCCCTTCCAGTACATGAAAATCAAGAGGCTCTTAGATCACGAAGGAGTCTGTTGAAGGCGGTCTGGTAGGCATCGTCGTTTTCCCAGTTAGAGAAGTCTCCGATGTGGCGGGTGTCGCGTATGCTTACAGCCCATCCCCGGTCGATGTCAAATAGGGAGTCATCAAGGCGGATTGGGAAGAGGACAGTACTCCTATCAAGGCGTTCTTTTCCTAGTGCGCGTTCTACCTCGTCTTCTACCCACTGACTTTCTACCGAGTACTCGGATAGGATGATGAGGAGTTTGTCGTGGTGGTGTATGGCGTCGTCGATGGCCGGGCGTATGCGGTCGCCTATCTTGAGGTCTTCTGGAGCGAACCAGCAGCGCACACCTTGGGCCTGGAGGTCGTCGTGAAGACGGCGGGCGAAGAGGTCGTCTTTGGTGGAGTAGGAGATGAAGCAAGAAGAGTACTTGCTTGATGGAAGATTCAAGCGTTCTATGTCGCTATCGGATAGCCCGCAGCCACGCAGAAAAGGTATTGGAATAATGCCAGACCGCTTTACCGTATCATCATCAAGTCTGCTCGGCCCAGCATGGCGACACTTCTCAAGGCCGATAGCTCCCGTCAAGACTGTCTCTTTGAAGATGGTACTCTTAAGCAGTGCCTCGCTAAGATCGGCCTTACTAAGGTCCGCTTCTGTGAGGATTGTTTCCATGAGGTTGACACTGGTAAGATTTGCCCCCTTGAGTTGACCCCTCTCCAGCAGTGCCCCGGAAAGGTCGGCCTTATCAAGGTTTGCCCCGTTGAGGGATGCCCATCTTAAAATTGATTTGTGGAGAATAGAGTCAACAAGGTTTGTGTCTTGAAACTTGGCTCCGCCGAGGTCCGCCTTTTCTAGATTCGCGTTGCTAAGATTCGCCCCATTGAAAATAGCGCCGCTGAGACTTGCTTCAGTAAGATTGGCCCCAGAGAGAGAGGCATCACTGAAGTCTGCAGTGAGAAGATCCGCTTTGCTGAGGTTTATTTTGTTAAGGATTGTGTTGCTGAGATCGATTCGATGAAGCGTCCTTCCGCGAAGGTCTTCATTGCTGAAATCAACAATTTCATCAGGATAATCCCTCCGCCACTGGTTCCAGCGCGCTACGCCTTCTTTAAGTATTGCTAGATGGTCGGGGTTGGGCATGGGAAGAGAAAAGACTTCTTTAGCTGTGATTACCGCTGAGAGCATTCAGGCGGTTCCATCTTTAAGCTGAGCTACCGCTGCCCGAAACTGCTCCCTGAAATACGATGCCCGTTGCGAAAGCCCCATCGACTCAGCCGCCCGCTCCAAGTCGCGCCAGTATCCGCCACGGCACGGAAGGAGTTCTCCGGCTTCCTCTAACATATCAAGGGCTAGCTCTAACTCATTGTGACCGAGATACTCATCAAACCAGTTGAGTAAATCTGCTAGGCGGGAAGACGGGTTTTCGGGCACGTCGAGTTGTTGGCGTGCATTTTGGAGATGGGCCGTTGTGACCCGGTGCTGTTTCCAAAGTCTTATGTTTTCTTTTAGCGGCATCTAAGTGGCTTAATCATTGCCTTTCCTTTTTAGTATCCACTCCCACCTCATGAAATGCAAGCCCCACCCCTCAAAAACAAAGAGGGCATCAAGGCCGAAACCCTGATGCCCTCCCAAAATTGTAAAGCCGGTTAGTTCTTCCGCCCGTTCATATCCGGTAAGAGGCTCATATGGTGAGCACATCGTGGACATCCAGCAGGGGCGCTGCTGGGCGCTCGGAGAGACAGCCGCGTTCTTTGCTCGATTCCAACGTTGCCATGTGCGCTACAGCCGGTCCTAGGCAGACTTTTTAAACGTTCCTTGTATGGTGTTGTCGGGATTAACTACGGACAGGCTTTCCACCTCACCCGACGATCCTCTATTGAATCGAAGGGTTGGGAATCTGCCATTTATGGTACCTCTTACTCGTGCTCCAGGAGGAATGACAACCTCAAAATGGCCTGCCTCTATCTGCTTTAAGGCCGCAGGAAAGGGCATTCCTTCTCGCTGATAGTATAGCGTCGAGCCTGTAAGGGTGATGTTGCGTCCTTCATAGGACCCTACATAATCCTGCAAATCAGACGCCTGGCCCGGTGAAACCTGCCCGCTGTTTTGCCCGTCTGCCACTACAGTTTGCTCGCCTGCCACCGCAGTTCGCTGTTCGGGCTCGCTTGCGGACTGGTCCTGAAGGCGAGCGGCGGAGCTGCTGCATGCTGCAATGAAAAAGAGCATGACTAGGGCTGTTGTCCCGCGTGCAAGGGCCGGAAGGTCATCGCTCATTCGTCTGCTGTTTCGCATTTTGAATCCCTCGTATGTGTTGGCTGTCTAGGCGAACAACCAACGATACGTGGGGCGGCGACTCGCTTGCCTGAAGATACCCTCTCGTTATCCTCTCGTTAACCTTTTTGACGCGTCCTGATGGAGTCCTCTTCTAGACCTTCTCCCGAGAGCCAGCCTTTCTTGCTTGCCGGGGCGACCGTAGAGCCGCTGCGGAATCTGATAAGACGGGATGGGCAGCAGTTTCAGGTTGAGCGGCAGGTGATGCTGCTTTTGTTATTCCTGGTAGAAAACGCCGATCAAGTTGTCACCAGGGAGACCCTTATCGCGAATCTGTGGGATACCTCGTTTCCCAAAGATGAAGCCTTAACCCAGGCTATCTCGAAGCTGAGAAAGGCCCTCGGCGATACGCCCCAAAGGGGCCGAATCATTCAAACGATTCGCAAGGTTGGGTACCGATTAATAGGACCCGTTTCGTATGCTGCCGAGCCTACACCTGGCCCTGCCAAAGAGTCCGAACGGCCCCGTTTGAGACGATCACGCCTGAGGCAGGCTGTCGCCATAGGTATTGCGGTCATCCTCTTCGCAATAGCGTCACTTCTAAATATTGTCACTGTTCGTACAATCAAGCCCGGTGATATCCCTAGTGATACCGACCCAGCTCACCGGGCAACAATGGTGCGCATGGTCATCTCGGAAAACCTTGCAGACTAAGAGCGGCGTTGGCCCCGTACTCCGCCGCCGATAGGCGACCTCGACAGTGCAGGACTGAAAGCCTAATAGTTCAGTATCTCCTTTCAGCATTTGAGAATCAAGAGGCTCCTAGGTTGGTGAAGCCTGCCCCTGTGCTAATCTCACACTTTAGAGCGGGGAGTGTTAATGAGTGTGTTTGGCCTCCACCGCCAGCTTCGCCTCTTCCGCCAGCTTCACCAGTTGCCAGTACGGGGGGCGATACCCATTCTCCTCCATAAACCCCTCCACGTTCTTCAACGTCCTGGCCTTAATCGCGTCATACTTTGCGTTGAAGCTGTTGGTTTTGAGGGCGCCTGTGGCGCTCATGCCTTCCGGGATCATGCCCACCCCGCCGAAGAGGTTCTTCAGGCTGCTCCATGCCTTGAACACCCGCGCCAGGGGCAGTTGCCAGTGGTTGTACATGATCACCTCGCCCTCGTTAGCGCCTTCGAGCATGACATCGACGACGGCATTGTCCACGTGGTCTTTGAAGAGGGTTTCCGGATCGCGCCACTCGGCGACCACCGAGAGCTGGGGGTCGTATTCGAGGTCGGAGGGCATCTGGGTCACAAAATGCTCTACCCCGAAATCAGCAAGCCAGTTGACCACGCCCTGGGACGAAATCGTCGAGACCGCGTGCCACAATTCCACCCCCTGTTGTTTGTAGGCATACGAGCCCACTTCCGAGCAGAACATCGCCTCTGGGTCATAGAAATCCATTTTGAAATCGTAGGGGATGTGGCGGCGGGTCGATTCGTCGTAGGCGTACTGCGCCGCTTGGTGCGGCAGGCGGGGGTCGGCCTGCATCGACGGAAGCTCGGGGCGAAGGCGCAGCACCATGAACCGCAGTTTCTGGTCGGCGATGTATTCGTCGACCGTGGCGACGGCCACGCCTTTTTCTATGTGGGATTCGACGAGGTAGGGGACGTTGGTTTCCGCGTCGATGTAGATGATGGCGATATGCGAAAAGTTGCCCGGGTAGTCATTGCCGCGCGAGATCAGAGCCGAGGCGCCCGCGCCGCCGCGCGAAGCCAGCAGATCGCCGCTGTGGAGCCGGATGCCGAGGATCTCGGTCGAGGGCGCTGCCGAGGCAACCGCTTCGACCTGCATGGCCGGCTCGAAGTCGAGCGCCGGGGCGGCCAAGAGCACCTCCTCCACCGCCGCCCGCATGCCATAGAGCAAGCGATAGACCTGGTTGCGGGCAGCCTGCGTGTTCATTGCCCAGCGGCGCGACTGCACCTTCACCGCCCTGCGCACCTCGGTGTAATACTCGATAAACGCATCTCGCTGTGGCTGGTGTACGGCCACGAGCGGCGCCAGATTGAAAAACGCCGTCTCGATGTGTTGAAAAACCGTGTCGCCGGGCAGCAGGGTGGTATCGGCAAGGGGGGCGAGATGGGCCTCGGCCTGCCTGAGCCGGTCGGCGATGAGGCGTTCCAGCGAATCCGGCGGGAGGCGTTGGGCTTCCTGGAATTGTCCTTCCAACTGTTCCCACAGGGTGTCTTGTCGCCATTCGAAGGGTGTTTCGCGTGCTTCGAGGAGGGGCGCCTCTTGCCCGTCGGGGATGAGCAGGAGGAGGTAGAGAACGCCGACTCCGAGGAAGACGACGCCGACTTTTTTGAGGGCTTTGGGCATAACGACCGGGCTCAAGCATCTACAAGGGGGACCTCAGGGGCTCAAACTAACAAAAAAACCGTTGAGACTAAGGGCGCTGAAACCGAAGGTTCACGTAGTAAAACCCCGTACTTTAGTGCGGGGATGAAAGCGCCTTTGGAGGGGGTAGGAGGGTGAGGGTTGAGAGCCTAGTATTTCAGTATCTCCTTCCCGTATAGGAAAATCAAGAGGCTCCTAGGTTGGTGAAGCCTGCCCCTGTGCTAATCTCGTTCTTTAGAGAGGGGAGTGTCAAGCCCTTGTAGGCGGCGATAGGCGTGTCACCAAGTAGATGTATTCCGCTATAGGGATCTCAGAATAATTACCATTTGGATAACCCAGTACTTCAGCCTCATTGGTTAGCAGTAGTAAAAACTCGTTATACGCATCCCAGATTTTGTTGGGAGACGCGAGACCAAACACTCCATTTTCAGCAAACCAGTTTCTCACAGCCTTGACCAGACGAATAGGATCGCCATCATGTGCTTTGATATCGTTTCCTGAAATGTCAGATAAAACCTTTTGATAACGATATTTTTCCTTCTCTAATACGAGACATTTTTTTGTCTGAAACGGATCATTTCCAAGTTCTCGGCACCCTATATCAATACCTAGCTCAAACGGCATGTTGAACCTAGGTAGATCTCCTGCCTTGAGTGCTTCAATACGTGAAATATCGTGTATGCTGAATTTAGATTCACCAATAATATTTATAATCTTTTTGATTCGAACCTCCCCACTGTCCGACCGCTCTGAAGCGATTCTGGGCCGAAACCCGCACTGAATAACGGTAAAAATCAAGACACGGAGCATAGGCATGTAATCATCATCAAATGGGCAGTTAATGAAGACACATTGCTCGAAGTAAGTTGTAGGTTTAGGCTCCATTGACTATTCCGTCGATACTTGCTCTTGAGACTCGATTGAACCGTCTTCGCTGTGGATAACAACAACAGATTGCTTGCTCCGTCGCGCAAGCTTATGAGCGTTTTTTATCGCTTCCTCCTGCGTTTTGTGAACGCTGGCTGCGCGCGAGGCACCTTCGCGTTTTACTGACCATCCCTTCTCTCGTTTAATGACGTGGTAGTTCTTTTTCCGAGCTTCAGATTTGGGAGGGGCAAGTGACTCCAGACGCTCTTTGACCATTTTCGCCAATTCTTGAGCTGATACAGAGCCCCACTGAACGTAGGCCACATTGGCAAGGTCACTTGGTATTGGAATATCACCTATATGCAAAGGCAGAATTGAGAACGATGGGCGTTTTGACGAATGGGCTATTAAATTGCGAAGTTCGTAATTGGTCCACTGGCTTTCACTATAGTTCTTCGATAATAGAACAATACAGAGTTTTGAGTCCGTGTAAATTTTTTCCAGATAGTCATAAAGGTCGTGCCCCCATAACTCAGCACTGCTGTATTCATCAAAGAAAACTTTTATGCTTTCTTTCTTCAGCGATTCGGCGATTTCGCGTGCGATAGATCGATCTTTGCCTGCAAAGGAAAGAGCAACGTCGTATTGTGTTGACATTCTTGGGCGTAGGAAGCTTTAGTTTCTAAGGCATAGCAATTGAATAAACGGACGCTGTCCGGATACATGCCTAAATCTTCCTAAAGTATCTCCTTCTAGTACATGAAAATCAAGAGGCTCTTTATAGCAGAGGCATCTCTACCCAAGTTGGGTCTGTAAACTCGGCGGAACGCTCATACTATTCCGGGAGTGGAAGGAGGCATCGAGATAGTATTTGAATCAAAACTCGTTGTCGCGAATGTGTGTCAAAGCTTAGGGAATGGCTAGTCTAAGCGATTTGCTCTCGTTGGAATGGTGACCTGTCCTACGTAAAATAACGAATCCATGAGTAAGAGGAGCGATAAAGGCCAAGTCTTTCTGAGCTACGCAAATGAAGACCTTGGCATTGTAAGAAAGCTTTATGAAGGTTTAAAAAGACGAGGGGTTAATATTTGGTTTGACAAGGTAGATATCAGGTCTGGCAAGTGGTTCCCCCAGATCATGAAGGCCATCGCACGGAGCCGTTATTTTCTCATATGCATTAGTGAGGCAGCGCTAAAAAAGACGGGCACCGAACCAGGCTTTCAAGACGATGAACTCAACCGAGCTTATGAGATTGCTATGATGCAATCGGATGCTACGTTTACCATTGTACCCGTTCGCCTAGAAGACTGTGATCGTGGAGATAAAAGACTTTCATTGTTTCAACAATACGATCTATTTAGGGACTGGGATCGTGTGCTGAATGAGTTAGTTGCTGAATTCGGCGAGATAAATCCTCAGGCAGAGGAACAAGAGTTTTTAGCGAGTCTCTACAACAAAGCCCTTACACTCTATTATGCCGGTGATTATAGAAAGAGCATCGATACATGGAGCTACATTGAAACACAAGTAGGTAAATCCTTCCAAACCGTATACAACAAAGGAGTGGTCTTGGGAAGCTTAGAATTGCAAGAGGAGGCCCTTCCAGCATTTCAGTAAGCCCTTGCGATGAAGCCTGGGGATCCCTACGCTCTGAACGGAGCCGGGGTCACACTCACCGAATTAGGGCGATATGAAAAGGCTTTTAATGTTCTCACGCAAGCCGTTGAGGCAAAACCTGATTTCCTTGACGGGCTCTACAACCGAGCAAATGCCCTTCTACCATTATCTCGCTACGAGGAAGCTCTCAAAGGATACGAACAGGTACTAGCCCTTCGGCGAACGATTGTAAAGGCGTGGCAGAACAAAGGTTATGCGCTTCAAAAGCTTGGGCGATACAAAGAAGCTCTTGATGCCTATAAAGAAGGTCTCAAATTAGACCCAGAGAATGCAGCCCTGTTGAAGGGACAGCGCATTACTCTAAGAGAGCAAGGAAGTGCTGGTATACAACGAAGGTCGTCACCTTCTCCCTGGGAGGACCCAGATGATATTTTTGCTGGCGACGACTCTCCCATGTTCTATGGAGAGGATGACCCTCCCATGTTCTATGGAGAGGATTCTGGTGGTGATGATAACTCGCCACCCTTTCCAGACGGGGCAGCCGATCCCGACCCCCCAGGCATTCTCGATGAATGATACAAGCCTGATTCTAGCAGCCCTATCTCTTCTTCAAGTATCGCTAGATGGTCGGGGTTGGGCATGGGGCTTTCAGTCTATGAGTATCAAGAGGCTCTTAGATCCCGCAGTAGCCTATCAAATGACTTGCTGTAGGCGTCGTGGTCTTTCCACCGTCTAAAGTCTCCGATGTGGCGGGTGTTGCGTATGCTTACGGCCCATCCGTCATCGACTTCCATCACGGAATCATCTAAGCGGATTGGGAAAAGTACGGTTGATTTATCGCGGCGTTCGTTCTCTAGGGCGCGTTCTACTTCGTCTTCTACCCACTGGCTTTGTACGGAATGTTCGGATAGGATGATTAAGAGCTTGTCGTGAATGCGGATCGCGTCATGGATGACGTGGCGGGTGCGGTCTCCTATCTTAAGGTCTTCCGGGGCGAACCAGCAGCGGACGCCTTGGGCCTGGAGATCGGCGTGGAGGCGCTGGGCAAAGTCGTCGTCTTTTGAGGAGTAGCTGAGGAAACAAGAGTAGAACTCAATGGCTTGGTCAACAAGGCCAGGCAGATACTCAATAAAGGCGTCGTCGAAGCCGCAACCGCGCAGGAAAAGCAGTGGCAATGGCCACGACCAGCGCAATGTGCGTATGTCGATGATAGAGGGGCCGTTGTGGTGGCATTGGTCTAGCCCGATTGCATCACTGAGGTCGGTGTTGCCCAAAATGGTTTCCCAGAAAAAAGCCCTGGTGAGGTTTGCTTCCGAGAGGTCCGTCCCGGTAAGATTGGCCTTTGAGAGATTGGCTTCCGAGAGAATTGCTCCATGAAAGATCGCCTTCGAGAGATTCGCTCCGTGTAGAATCGCCCGTGAGAAATTGGCCTCGGAGAGGTTCGCTTCAGAGAGATCTGCCTGGAGGAGATCCGCCTGGGAGAGGTTCGATTTATGCAGATAAGGTACTACCCCTGGATTCTCTTGCCGCCACTCATTCCATACGCCTACACCTTCTTTAAGTATCGCTAGATGGTCGGGGTTGGGCATGGGGGTGGCTAGGTTTAACTAATGGCTTAGGTATCCAAAGATGTCCTATTGATAGGCTTGATTTGCTTTTGGCGCTCATAACCCGACACCTGCCACTGAGGGTATAAGTCCTTCTCAAATGCACTATTCTCATTCCCCTTGCAGCGGCTTGAGTATACGTTTTGTTGTACATCGGTATATCGCGCTCCTAATTCATCTGCACCAGGAATCCATTTCAACTCTACTGCGTCACCAGCAGCGATTGGATAGCACCGGATTATCTCCCAGTCCGAACCAGGCATTGCGCAGCAACCTATCTCAACCGTAACAGCAGGCCCGTTGCCGACGTTTCGCACCTGCCCCCACTCAGACCGTCGTTCAAAGATAAGAACCGGCATCATGCTGGTTTTTTGGGATCTTCGAAACGTGTAGAACGAAAGCACGAGCGCCAGAGCAGCTAGAATAACGGCCAGGACAGACAAAGCAATTTCCATCGGGGCTGCCCAATTTTCTAAAGGCTCTCTTTGTTACTATCTCTATAGACACATTTCTGCCGAGAATATAACCTCACCGGAAAAATATCTCGCGCCCTACCTCCACGAACATCCGCACCACACAAAAGAGCACCAAGGCCGAAACCCCAGTGCCCTCTTCCCGAAGTCATAGAGCCGCTCAGTTCTTCCGCTCTGTCATATCAGGTAGTAGGCTCGGTGAACTACGCCGGATTGCACTCCGGCAGTTGCATCTGTCAGGCGTACAGCGCTGGGTGGGAGTGGGGGCTTAGGCAGCGCAGCAGCAGCGGACCGCACAGACTGTATGGAGACGAGACTGTCAGGTGAATACTATCACTGCACAAATTAGCCTAGGTACAAATTGCTTCGGCGACGATGTTCCAGTCAATCTCCTTCAAATTCAAACGAACTAGCTTATTCCAGAGTAATCCCATGTTATTCTCATCATTTGGCTCTGGCAGCATATTAAACATGTATTGCTGGATTCTCTTTGCGACAACATCTTTTTCTTCTAGTCGCCATGATTGAATAAGCTGCCGGGAAGCAGGATCATCCAACAAAAAATATGTTACCGTGAATGTTGTAGTATCAATTGGAGGCTCCATGATTGGCCTGGGGTCCAAGTATGTAAGAGGGAGGGTTATCGGTCAAACACGTGTAGCGCTACCCTTGAGTTTATTAGTGATGGATTTTTCAATCGCTGCGAATTGTTTACTAGGCACCACCCCCTTAAGAACAAGTCTTCGGATACGCTCTATGTGCCTTGCCAATGCTTCATTGCGAGCATTGTCATTCACCAGTTTACAATTATTGTGTATCCATTCGGCGATTTCGTCATACGCGAGTGCTAGACCAGTTTTTTTTCTTTCGAATTGAATAAACACATTAGATTGAATGTTAGATGGGTAATGAACCTCGCCTTCTCTCAAAGCAACAACCCTACCCTCCGGTAGCTTGCTCATCAAGTATCCCACCTCATGATACACATTAGGTTTTGCAAACCACTTCTCTTTTTTTGCCCTCTTGTCGACTAAATCGGATGTCATTACGACTATTGCCATCGTAGAGCGTTCAAGAAGTCGGTCAAGTTCATGAGGAAATCTTTTTCCGGGTGGGCCGTCCAAAAGATTAATTTCAATCATGGAACCAAAATCTTCTTCTAGCCATGACCTGAGTTCTTCGACCCTGGCATCAGGCTTCCATTTGCCCGTCTCTTGGAGCTCCCAGCTACATCCGATAAAAAGAGATTCTCCTGATAGCACCTCTGTCGGCTCTTGGGAGTATTGTCGCAAGAGCCGCGTTGCCTGGGCATCCCATAAGGCAACATCCAGGTCACTATACACGATACCTTGGGTTGCCAGGACACTCCTTAGTCGCTCTGATTTATGCGTGTAATCAATTTCTTGGGGCTTTTTGACATCTTTAAGCCCATTCCTCTTTTCGCCATACTTCGTTGCGTCTTCACAATCCAAGGTTGTATCTAGGCCCCAAAAATAGCGGAAGTGATCTTTGGCACACTTGAACTGAAAATCATCGGCTTGCTGATCCAAGCAAACCAGCGGAGATCCAAAGGCAAGATCACGAGAAGCCACTCTTTTTCTTGCAGAGCTATACGAGTCACAAAACGCCGTGTCGTTTATAATCAACGCACATTCATTAATACTAAACGGAGTAAATCGTACGGTGACCTTATTGGGGCTACTATCGTGATTAAATGATGTCTTGTTTCTGTTGAGCAGTGTTTCTAGTCGTTGTAAGCAACGCCTCTGTGCTACAACGATAGTCGACTCTCTAAAGATGGTTTCGTCAATGCTTTCGACAGGATCGAGGGTAACTTGAAAGGAAGGTTCTTCAACCGTAGCACGATTTGGCGTAGACACGGCCCTAATTAGTGAAAAAGCGTAGCTTGAATAGGGATAGACAAGAAGAAAGCGGAACTTTACAAAATACCCTTCATCGTTTAAATTGCTAATGTTGTCAAAAATATTTTCCGTTTGTTCTGGGATGCGTGTGTAATTGGAACCCTTACCAATATAACTCCCTGATCTATCTAGGAGAACTGTGCATGAGATACCAACAAAATCAATTCGTATCAATCGTGTGTATTCCTTTCCGCCCGCTGAGATAGGATCGACTTTGAGAGCCGTTTTCTTCAGCTCGTCAAAACTCAATGTCTGTGCAAGGAGGTCATAGTAGGCGGGGTCTCGACGTGTGGAGAAAAGGTTCATATGTCGCCGCGGTTTGTGTTATTATGCTTTTTGTAACTTCGGCTATTTTGCCTACAAGAATTTCTGCGGCCTAAAATAATCTTTATTAAAGATGCTTGCAAATATCAACTCTATGAGGCGATTACAGTGTTTTTTTCCCTACCCTAACCGGAATCACTCGAATCGCCTCCCCTTGGCCCTAGACGCCTGTGCCTCATCCCCTTGCTCCAGGACACGCTCGACCCACCTACCAAGACCAGCTGGCCTCGCCAGACTCGAATCCTCCAAGCAAGTGCGAGCCAAGGGGTGCTTTGGTCTAGGTAGTGCTCACCCTCGGTTCTTATTCATCAGTATCCCTTTCCACCACCGGAAAAGCAAGGGTTTCTAAGCCTACATCTCAGTGGAGTACAGCGGTGGGGTAGGAGTGGGGGCCTAGGGGGTTGTCAGCTTGAGTGCTTGGATATTACCAAGAAGGACCTCCTCTAGCTACCTTGAAGGTGGCTATCTCTCATGCAACCTGTGTTGGATCGGCTTGTCGCCGAGCGTGGCAGACCCGTCGTGTTGGTGATAGACCGCGCTCCCTCGCCGAGATAGAGACGATGCTACTGCTACCGCATCGCCTAACACATAGAAAAACTGAGCTATCGGGCCGCCGGGAACGAATTCATTCGCCTGTTCAGCGGAAGGCAGGTCAGGGAGATTCTCCTAGCGCTTCGTATAGATGAGTGATGTTTCCTTGCGTTTGTGACCCAAGCCTGCCTGCAACTCAGACACGTTGAGCCCTGCGTCGAGCGCGTTGGTGGCGAAGCTGTGCCGGTGATCTTTGAATCGTACGTGCTCCACACCGACCTTCTTTCTGGCCTTGTCGAACCAGTAGTGCACTTGGTAGGCGGTGATGGGCAGTAGACGTGCTCGGAGCCGATTCAGTATCGGTCGTTGGATCGGGATTGGTGGCTTGGGTGAGGGCAACTATGTTCTAGCGATCAGTGTGTAGAGCACCGGCACGTCGAACAGGTCAAAAGGTTTGGACTGGTCAGGCCCCCGAAGAAGCAGCGCATGCAAATCAACTCTTTTGCCCAAGCCTAATGTGGAAGCTGTATCAGCGAGGTCATCCCAAAAGAGGTCTAGCAAACACTGATGAAACGCCTCTCGAAAGCCGTAGCCTATCTATCAATGGCTTCGTGCAGTACAACTCAAAGTGAAGTAATGCATGTCCGTGTCCACTTGTGTACAGCTTTTACGGTCTTAACTGATGTACCGTGTCGTGTGCCGATAAGCGAGCGAGAGAGTGGCACGAGTGCAGCCAAGGTTCTTCCGCAACAACGCGTCCTCATGAGCAAGGAGTATCGGTAGTGAGGAGACAGGTCCAAGGCGCACAGTTCCGGCTTATGCCAAATGGCTCTTAGGAAGCAGAGGTAGTCGAGATCTCTAACCGAGCCATCGATCAACGACCAGCCACATCGGTTACAAAACACCCCTGTAACCGATGTGGCGGAGCTATGTGCAATCCTTCTGATTCGCGCTTAGGGAGTCCGAAGGATTGATGAGACAAAGATGGTTCTCAATCGGTCACGCCCACCCTTCAAAAGAGAACTGTGTTGAGCCTGATCTTCTTAAAGGGGTGTGTCCGCAGCAGCGATCAGATGTGTATACTCGCGCATTGGATGGCTTTGTCATCAGTTTTGCCTCGTGGACAATCTATTGCCATCTCCTTGTATACAGCAGCGCGGATTTTAATACGCTTGTCTATTTGTCTTTCGTGCCAGTGGTGCTCGCGGGAGGACTATTTCACGTCTTGCCGCGCCTCGGTGCTAAACGGCTCGCTGGGCCACCGGACGATAAAACAACACGTAGATCAGCGCGCATTCCCTGGCAAATCAAGCTCTTCGGAGGCGCTGCCATCGTTGCGGTCTATGCCTGGACCGGAAATTATCTGCTCTTCTGGGTACTCACCGTTGGTTTCTTGGTCTTCCTCGTTTTTGATGGGCCATCCGATGCTGGGCCAGAAGCGCAACCAGGCAAGGATCAGATAAGGGGAACGCCGTGGGTAGTTGCTGGGCTGGCCCTGGTTGCGGTTGCCATAACCTTGGTAGCCCATCGCGGCGATCAGGATGATGCCTTCTATCTTAATATGGCCATTTCTGCGCTCGACTTTCCCGATAGGCCCTTGCTACGCTACAATGGCATGTATGGGGAAAATGATTTACTCATGTTGGAGCCATACTATCGTGTACATTCTTACGAGCTGTTTGTAGCACTTTCCTCTTATCTATTAAGGCTTGACCTCCGCTGGCTCTATTTTATCATCTTTCCGGCGGTGTTTGCTGTCTATGTCATCATTGCTCACTGGCTGGCGTTACGGCAATTGATTGGCAAAACAGCCTTGGTGGGCCTCGTGTTCATCTTCATCGTTTTTTTGGCGTGGGGCGATGTGCACCGAAGTTATGGCAACTTCTCTTTCGTACGCTTATTTCAGGGAAAGAGCGTCTTCGTGTCTGTTTGTATCCCTGTTATCGTTTACTGTGCTTTACGATACACTAGAGAGCGCGACCTGAGAAGTTGGGTGCTTCTGGCGCTTGCGCAGATCGCAGCCGTTGGTTTTTCCTCCAGTGGATTGCTCATAGCGCCACTCGTTGCCGGAGTCGTTTTGTTGGGTGCATGGCGCAATGATCGGGCGAGTCGTAGGACTGTACTACTCGGTTTGTTTACCCCGATATATATCGTTGCGCCTGCGATCCTGATCCTTATGAACAGAATAGCTACCTATGGATGGGCAAGGATCACCATAGGCATGCCAGACCATGTTGGTATGCATGAGAATCTAATCGATGTACTTGGTCAAGGGTGGCGTGCTTACCTGGCACTTTTTGCTCTTCTGGCTGCGCCGGTGCTTCTAACAGATTCTGCTCGCCATAAAAGAGTATTGAGCCTTGCGCTGGTGCTTGTGCTGATTGTCCTCAACCCGGTGACAGCAAATCTTCTTAGTAGATTCTCGGCAAACATGTCATGGCGCGTTTTCTGGGCCGTTCCCTTTCCGTTGATCCTTGGTCTGGCAGGGTCTGGCTTAGCGGCTCTACGAGCGAAAACGGAGTACCGCCACTGGGGTAGTGCAGGCGTTGTTATGCTGGCGGGAGTTTTCGTCCTGGTTCCCGGCAACTGGACGCTCTCCTCACAAAATCGCACGCACCTAGACGTTCCTGGCTTCAAGGTTGTTTGCGATTATGAAACGGCCGAAGCGGTTGTAGCGCTTACTCCTCCCGGTGGTCTCGTTCTGGCGCCACGGCAGGTATCGCTCTGCGTGCCCTTATTCCGCCAGCATCCCCAGTTGGTCGCTGTGCGCCCTTTCTACCTTTCAGCGATTGCGCAGGCACAGGGAGCGTCGGAGGCAGACCAGCGACATCGGATGCTGCGCTTCGTTGAGGGGTCACCCGCCCAGGCCGAGAGCCTCTTGCCTGAGGTCATAGACGTCATCGAGCAGCGCCGAGTTACCACGATCGTGTTGCCCCAGCGCCTACGCCCGGGGCTCGGCGAGGAACTAATGAAGCGGGGCTATCTCCAGCATCAGGTGAACGACTACGAACTATGGGTCGGCTCTCCATGAGACCGTACCTTGCCTGGATGAAGCGGGGGAGGGTGAGCCAACCCTTGCTGCGTGGTCTCTTCCTCATCCCGGTGCTTTTGTATGCGGCCCACCTTCGATTTGATAATATTGAGGAGCGCGGGCTCGATGGCAGCGACAATGTGTTTTACACCACCATTGCCAAGGAATGGACGGAAGGCGATATCCATTATGGGTATGAACTGACAGAGAAAGTATCTATCTATCGTCCCGTCGTTTTCTTTGCCTATGCTACTGCTATCAAGCTTTTTGGGTACTATGACTCCTCCATCAAGAAATTGAATGCAGGCGTCGATGTCGTCAACGTCTTTCTCATTTTTCTTCTTGGCACACTCCTGGTCCCCCGTAGTGTGATTCCGGCTTTTTCTGCCTCGCTCTGCTACGGTTTGCTCCCCCTAGCCATCCGCATGTCGCGGATAGAATTGACCCACATTTTATCAGGGTTGTTCGTACTGCTGGCCTGTTCCGCTTTCGTGGCGTATTTCATATCGACGAAGCGTTGGTACAAGTGCTTCTTTTTGATAGTCACAGGCGTGTTAGTGGTGCTCGGCGCACTCACCCATGAAGACCTTATCCTCCTAGGACCAGGATATCTACTTTTTCTCCTTGTCGCCTTTTTGCATCGAGGCAGCCCGCGCCAGTCTGTGCGGTCGTTGGTTATCGACGGTGCCCTGCTTGCTGCTACGATGGCTATCGGGGTGTACATCACGCTCTGGCAGAACGTCAACATGCCACGGACAAAATTTACCGGATTAGGCACCGGAACGTTCTCTCCAGATCAGGCTGCCGCTGGCTATATCGAGAATGTGTTGCGCTTGGTTAACAATAGTATTTTGGGGACGAGTTCGAGCCTGGTCCTGGTCTTTACGCTGATTCTGCTTCTCACCCTCTGCCTCCGTCCGCTTATCCAAAAGGCGTTCAGGCGCAAGAGCACGCCTTTACCCACCCTCTATTTCTTGCCCCTGGTCCTTATCCTGACCTACTTCGCTGCTTTCGCATTCATCAGGCTTAATTACCACATTCGCCTTTTCCTGCCGCTGTTTCCACTCTTGTTGATTTTTCTGGCGGTCTGTTCGTACGAGCTTCTTCGTCGGCTCAGTCTGCCTGCTGCCCGCGTGGTGGTGTTGACGGGCGCTATGCTCATCGTGCTATTCAACCTAGAATACTTTCATGCATGGAAAACCTATCTAAACGTGCCCATGCGATGGGATAAGACCACCTGGGTTCCTGCTCGGGTACCGATTCCCTTCAAGCTTGACCAAGGACGTAAGCAGCTTAGAGGAACCTATTATTCAAGTTGGTCAAGACGGCGATATAAGGAGTTGCGAGACCACGTAAGTCCAGAGTCGAGGGTGCTCATCACATCGAGCCTGATGTATCCCTGGCCGAGGCGCAGAATCCTACAGCTTGGCTATTATTTCGGCGACAACGCCATCTATCTCATCGATCACACCGAACCGCTCGACGAACTGATCGAGACCTACAACATCAAGTACATCCTCTTCAGCTATCATAGTGCCGACGAACGGTTGTTAAAGCAATACGTCTTTCCAAAATACGAGTACGGGGGGCGTTGGAAGGAAGATGCCATTCTCCATCTCGGGGCCAGCTATGGTTTTGAACCGGGCGAGTACACGCTGGAGCGAGAAAAGCAGACGTTGTTCGGGTTTCTTCAAGAGCGGGGCGCGCGCCTCTTATTTCAGGAAGGCGAAGAGACCTGGGTTTATGAACTTTAGCATGCAGAGCATTCATTGAATAGACGGTAGCGTTAGCGTCGATACCTGTGTCAGATAGAAAGCCGATATGGACGACCAGGAAAGCCTCTGCATCCAGGATGCATACGCAGGAGCCTAGCGATGCCATGAAGTTGATCGTTATTCTCCCAGCGCTCAACGAGGCCCCAACGATTCATTCCGTCGTTCAGCGTATTCCTGCTACGATCTCAGGCATCGATAGCATAGAGGTGCTTGTCATTGATGATGGGTCTACAGATAATACCGCAACACTGGCCGAGGCAGCGGGAGCTGAGGTCATCTCTCACGGATCTAATCGGGGTGTAGGTGCTGCGTTTGCCACAGGCATTGAAGCTGCCCTGAGGCGAGGGGGCGATATTATCGTCAACATGGATGCCGATGGGCAATTTAACCCCGAGGATATTCCGACGCTGATTCAGCCCATATTGTATAACCGAGCGGAATTCGTCACCTGTAGTCGATTCGCGGACAAGGAAACACAGCTTGAAATCTCTTGGATGAGGCGATTCGGCAACAGAATGATGACCAAAATCATCAATCGCATCATCTGGAATGCCCAGTTTACCGATGTCTCGTGTGGGTTCAGAGCCTACAGTCGAGAAACGGCTTTGCGGTTAAATCTGTTTGGCACCTTTACCTATACCCAAGAGTCTTTCATAGACTTAGCGTCAAAAGGGATTGTGATGGCAGAGGTGCATTTGCCAGTCAAGGGGACGCGTGAATTCGGCAAATCTCGGGTGGCCAATAATCTGTTTAAGTATGGGGTGAACGCCTTAAAGATCATCTTGAGAAGCATGCGTGATGTTCGCCCTCTGCTTTTTTTCGGCGTGATTGCCTGTATTCTACTTGGTCTGGGAATAGCACAGAATTTATTTGTTTTTGGGTGGTGGCTCTATACTGGCGGCACGACAGGCTTCCAGTCTTTGCTAATCGGTGGTGCAGTATGCCTGATCGTAGGCTTTTTATCAAGTGTATTAGCTTTAATTGGAGATATGTTGGGGCGGATGAAGAAAATTCAAGAGGAGATGTTATATCTCGCGAAGAAACGTATGTATGACCAGGAAAATCACGAGAGCGTGTTATGAACGGCCCTTTGATATTTCCCTGGATTGCTGACGCAGCGAGTGGAGCACGCGGTACCTGAATCTGGCGCGATTACTCCTGTGAAGAATGATGGACCTTGACCACTAACGCCATTTTCTCCTGTGCGCATCCTGGTTAGTACAAGCACGTTTCCCATTGAGTTGAACGATGGCCTTCCGCGGTTCGTTTACGATCTGGCGGATGCCCTCTCAGAGCATGTCGAGGTGTTCGTCCTTGCGCCGGATGCACCGCTGGCACGCAAGCGAGAACGGATAGGCCGTGTTCACGTCACGCGTTTTTCGTACTGGGCACCACGCCAGCTTCAGCGGCTCGCGCTGAATCGAGGTATACGAGCCAACCTGAGAGCATCGTGGCTAGCACGACTTCAGGTACCTTCCTTTTTGCTGAACGAGATAAGAGTCACACGGCAACTCGTTCGTCGGCACCAGATCGACATCGTAAATGCCCACTGGATGATTCCCCAGGGACTCACCGCCGCGATTGCCCGTGGGCGTAGATCTCGGTTTCGACTAGTTGTGCATGTTCATGCAGGCGATGTGTATCTCCTGCGCAATCTGGTTGGCGGCAGGGCCGTTGCCAGGTTCATCGTTGCGCGTAGCGATGCCATCTTTGCCGCTGGCAGCCACGTACGCGATAGCCTCGATGACCTGTTGGGCTTTCCCTCTGGTGCCGGAATCCAGCCGATGGGGGTGCGGCGAGATGTGTTTGGCACAAATGGTACCCCCCCGTTACCTGATCCGCCAGAAGCTGCCAAAGGGTTCGCCGACGGCTACATTCTCTGCGTTGGCCGGTTGGTTGAAAAGAAGGGTATGGTATACCTGATTCGTGCTTTGCCCCGCATCCGAGAAAAGATACCGGGTCTCGGGCTTGTCATCATTGGGGCCGGGCCTGAAGAAGCCAACATCCGCCAGGAAGTAGAGCGCTTGAACCTAAAGAACGCCGTAGTCTTCCTGGGGCGTCAGTCTCATCAGGAAATCGTGCGATATCTCCATGCCTGCCGTGTTTCTGTGGTTCCTTCCATTATCGACAGCCAGGGTGAAACCGAAGGCATGCCCACAGTTGTCGTCGAAGCCCTCGCCGCTGGAGTCAAGGTTGTCGGCAGCCGTGTGAATGGTATTCCGGATGTCCTGCGTCATGAAGATAACGGATGGCTGTGCCAGGAAAAGAGCCCTGAAGATCTTGCCGAGAAGATCCTCATGGCCCTGAACTCCACCAGGAGTTCGTCGATCATGGAGGCTGCTCTGGCGACAGCAGTCCAATACGATTGGAAGCAGATCGCCCTGAACTATATGGACTCTCTTAGGCAAGTGCACGGGCCGGAGGGCACCGCCTTGTCCGCCCCGAAATCAGACCGGCCCTTGAAGACGTCTCCCAGGTCGCGCGACCAAGGATCGCTGGCCATTCTTGTGGATGTTTCTCACCCGGCCCATGTTCACTTCTTCCGCAACGCTATTGATCTTTGGCGTCAAAGGGGTCATGAGGTTACGATTGTCTCCAGAGATAAAGACATTACCCTGGCGCTTCTTGACCAATTTGGGTACGAACACACCTGCCTCAGTCGGGCACGTCACGGCGTGATTGGCCTGGGACGTGAGCTGCTTGAACATGAAGGGCGTCTCTACCGGTTCGTGAAGCATCAACCTCCTGATGTGTTTATAGAGATAGGGGGTACTTTTATCGTGCACGCTGCTCGGTTGCTTCGGAAGCCCTCCATCGTGTTTTATGACACAGAAAATGCCAGGATTTCCAATGCCATAACCTATCCCTTTGCCTCAGCGATTTGTACTCCGGCTTGTTACCAGGGGCAGGTAGGGCAACGCCATGTGCGCTATGACGGGTATCATGAACTCGCCTATCTCCACCCCAACCGCTTTAACCCTGACCCCAATGTATTGAAGCAGATCGGGCTCTCTCCTCATGATACCTATTTCATCATCCGGTTTGTCGGGTGGGGTGCTGGTCATGATCTGGCGCAAAAAGGCTTTAGTATGGAAGGTAAACATCGGCTCGTCAAGGCCCTGGAGCGATGGGGTCGTGTTCTTATTACCTCTGAGGTGCCTTTGCCGGATGCACTTGAACAATACCGCATACAGCTTCCGCCTTCACTCATTCATCATTTGTTGGCCTTTAGCACGCTTTATGTAGGAGAGAGCGCAACGATGGCTTCAGAGTGTAGTGTGTTAGGCGTACCAGCCATCTTTTTTTCCTCCGTAGGTCGGGGGTATACCGATGAGCAAGAAGAGGAGTACGGATTGTGTTTCACAACGTCGGATGAAGATCTCGCTCTTGGCAAAGCCCTGGACTGGTTAAGCGATTCCAGCCTGAAAGCAAAATGGCGGGAAAAGCGCCGCCGCCTGCTGACCGAGAAGATCGATGTAACAGACTGGATGGTGCGTTTTGTCGAGGATTTCGTGACAACGAACGGCGATCTGGTACGTGTTCAGAAATGATGGCGCGTAGTGTTTCCGATTCCAGGGATGCCGTACGCCGTGCGTGTGCGACAGTGTTGACCTTCTCAGAGCGGGAGAACTACCAGGGCTATGGTAAGCACGATGCCCTCAACAGCGCGTTCTTAAAAAAGTTAACCTTTGACAAGAAGTGGTTACGCATACTGGCCATTCAGGCGGTGATGCGGAGCCCGATTAATATCCGACCGCTGCTCGGCGTAAAAGCGTACAGAAATCCAAAAGGGGTTGCTCTGTTCGCCCGAAGCTACTGCAACCTGCACCATGTAGAAGGAGACGTTCATCTTGATAAAGCCCGCTCCCTGCTAGACTGGCTGGAACAAGCTGCCGTAGAGGGCTACTCGGGACCTTGTTGGGGGTATTTCTGGGACTGGCAAGACCTGGGTTTTTTTGCTCCCTTTGGTTCGCCCAATTGCGTTGTAACGACTTTTGTTGGGCAGGCGCTCTTAGATGGATATGAATGCACAGGAGACGAGCGCTATTTGCGCCTAGCAGTAGCCTGTCTGGATTTTATCCGGCAGGATCTCAAGGTGCTGTATGAGGATGAGGCAATGAAGTGCGTGAGCTACGTTCCTGCTAAGGGCATTCGGATGGCTGTCATGGATGTCAGCGCCTTGGCAGGTGCCCTCTTAGCGCGGGTATATCGGTATACCGGGGAGAATGAACTGGCAGCCGAGGCTAGGAAACTGGTGCACTTCGTAGTTGACAAACAAACGAACTACGGGGCCTGGTTCTACACGCACCCGCCTGGCGATTCTCCAGTCAAACACGACAACTATCACACAGGCGTCATCCTCGATGCCCTCTTAGATTACGAGCTTGCCACCGGCGATGACAGGTTTCGGGCAGCCTATCAGCGCGGTCTCAAATTCTATCAGGAGCACTTATTTCTTCCCGACGGTGCGCCAAAGTGGATGAGCCACAAGGTCTATCCCTTCGATATTCATGGTGCGGCTACAGGGATAGGAACGTTCTCTCGTGCAGCATGCTTCGAGAATCCGGCATACCTTGATCAGGCCCGCCGTGTGGCGATGTGGGCGATCAAGAACATGCAAGCACCTGAGGGCTATTTCTGGCATCAGAAGAGGCGCTTTTGGACTAAGAAGTACACATTGATGCGTTGGTGCAATGCCTGGATGGCGTACGGGTTAAGCAGCTTAATGGTCGCTGAGCACAAAGTGGCACAACGGAATTCGGAGTTGAAGTAGACGATGTGCGGCATTGCTGGTATAGCCGGTCGTGGAGCTACAAGAAAAGTGGCCGAGGCCATGATGCGTAGTCTGGCCCATCGCGGTCCCGACGGGTCCGGCCTCTATCAAGATGGAGACCTGTTCCTCGGCCAGACTCGACTGAGCATCATCGACTTAATGACCGGCAATCAACCAATGCCTAACGAAAAGGGCACGGTGTGGGTTGTCTATAACGGAGAGATTTACAACTTTTCCGCGATGCGACGGGAGCTAGAAGCCAAAGGTCACCGCTTTCGCTCCAACGCCGATACGGAGGTGCTCGTCCATGCATACGAGGAATACGGGCTCGATTTCCTGGCTCGGCTCGATGGTATCTTTGCCTTTGCGCTGTGGGACACACGCCGCCGACGGCTACTCCTGGTGCGCGACTATTTCGGTGTAAAGCCGTTGCACTATTACTTCGATGGCTATACGCTACGCTTCGGGTCAGAGATTAAGGCGATCCTACAAGACCCGAGTGTGCCGCGAAAAGTGGATTTCCAGGCCCTTCATTACTTCTTGAATTTGAGGTACATCCCTGGCGAACGAACGTTATTTGAGGGTATCAGACGGTTGCTGCCAGCGCACTACCTGATCTTTGAAGAAGGGACCATCCGCACCGGGCGCTATTATGAACTCATGGTAGAGCCCGGTCCCCCGCGTGACGAAGGCTACTACACAGAAGGCATCCGTTACTACATGCGCGAGGCCGTGCGCAGGCAACTGGTCAGCGACGTCCCCCTGGGCGTATACTTGTCAGGAGGGCTTGATTCTAGTGCTATCGTGGCTTTGATGAGCGAGTTGGTGGATGAGCCTATTAAAACATTTTCGTTAGGCTTCAACGAACCAACCGACGAACTCGACGATGCCCGGGTGATTGCTGAGGCGTTCGACACAGAACACCGCCAGATGCGGCTCCATGTCGATCCGCTGCGCTCTTACCCAGAGGTGATCTGGCATGCCGAGGAGCCCAAGGAGAACATCCTGCAGGGCTACTTGCTGGCCCAATTCGCCCGCAAGCACGTCAAGGTGGTGCATGGCGGTCTGGGAGGCGACGAGCTTTTCGCGGGCTACCTCACTAACCAATACATTTATCCCAGCCAGCCCTTCCACCGCCTGGTTCCAGGCGTCGTAGCGGAGAAGGTTTTGCAGCCGCTAAGTCGGCTGGCCTTCTCCCTACAAAATGCCACCGGCCTGTTGCGGTTGGACGAATACCGGCGCGGTGTTCAGATGCTTCTGGCCCTCGGCGATCCGGCGCGGTACTACCTGATCCTCCGCAACACCTGGGATTATGATAACGGCGCTTTCGCCAACCTGTATGGTCCGGCCCTTCGCGAGCAAAGGCTTGCTCGGACTCATACCCGGTTTGACGCCTACTTCAAGGCCAACGGTTCCAGAATAATTGATCAGGTATTATGGACAGAGTTTCACACCAAGATGGTGGATGACTTCCTGATGAATGAGGACCGCACGTCGATGGCTCATGGCTTAGAGGCGCGAGTGCCCTTCCTGGACCGAGACCTAGTGCATTTCGCCTTAGGTATCCCGGTAGACCTCAAAATCAAGCGCAATCAGACCAAATACATCTTCCGCAAGGCCATGGCTGGATTGTTACCTGAACACGCCATTCGGAAGAAAAAGCGGGGCTTCGGCTTCAACCCGTACTACCAGGTTCAGAAGGACCTCAAGCAAACAGCCGAGCGGGTGCTGACCCGAGAGCGGGTTGAGGATCGGGGTTGGTTCAACTATGCCTATCTCCGTCGCATCCTCGATCATCCTGCTCATCCTCGCCTGCGTTGGCATTACTTCACGCTTTGGCTGGCCTTGGGGCTGGAGATTTGGTGTCAGATGTTTCTGGAAGGGGATCTCGTGCGGCCTGTGTTCGACCTAGAGGCCTATTATGACTGATCCTAGCAGGAGCCACCTTATCCGTCGGTTGCGCCTTTACCTCTCCATGATACGCTACGGTAACGCCCATAATCAGGATTTTGCCCATGAACACTATTCCTTCTACGCTGACATGCAAAACCGCTTGCAGGGATATGTCGATGCATTGGGCGGCTTGCGTGTACTTGAGGTGGGATGCGGTAAAGCGTACTGGTTGACGCTGCTTCTTCACAGCTATGGAGCACGTCCTACGGGTATCGACACCGAATTTGTGGATCCGCAACGCCGCCTGGGTAAATATCTCAGCCTCTTACGTCATAACGGGCTTGAACGAACGCTCCGAACGTTCGTTTGGGATGCGTTTTATGCCACACCATACTACCGAGCATTAGCAGACGTCACTCCCTTCCCCCTGTGCTTTGAGGATGTAGATGCTCGTCAGATGAGTGTAACGGAACTAGACTTTCCTGATGACACCTTCGATTTGGTGGTGTCTCACGAGGTATTCGAGCACCTGCCCGAACTGCCCGCAGCCCTGGCGTCGTTGCGTCGGGTGCTGAAGCCAGAGGGGCTTACCTACATTTACGTTCACAACTACACGAGCCTTTCAGGAGGGCATCATATCGCATGGAAGTATCCGGATGCGGAACCCTCAACGGTGATCCCGCCCTGGGATCACCTGCGCCAGAACCTTCACCCGGAGATCCCTTCCTGGATCAACCGGCTGCGGATGCGTGACTATCGACGAGCGTTCGAGGAACAGTTCGAGATTCTTGACTGGATCCCCACAATCACCGAGGGTAGGGCGCTGCTGACCCCCGAAATTCAGGCTGAGTTGCATGCGTACAGCGAGGAAGAGCTTTTAACGAAGGGTTTTATCGTCATCGCCCGGCCAAACGAACAGACTGCTTAAAAAACGCCTGTTCACCAGCCTATTTCCTATGAGACAAGTCGTTCGTAGAGTGATCGACCGAAAGGGCAAGATCGTCGTTATTGACCTCCCTGTGCCTCATCTTGAAGCCGATCAGGTCCTGGTGCAGAATGCCTACTCCCTTATCAGTTCAGGGACCGAGATCAGCACCCTGTCAAAGACGCCTGTTGAACTTGCCAGGCAGACGCTCTCTGACCCCTGGATGCGCCAAGTCGTCAAGCAGACGGTTTTTTCTACCGGCCTGGCTCAGACCGCCAACCGGATTTGGCAAGAGATGATTATGCCCCGCGAGATAGGCTACAGCGGGGCGGGTACGGTCCTGGCCATTGGCGAACGGGTTGAAGGGTTTAGGATGGGAGACACCGTAGCGTATGCCGCCACCGGGCATGCGGAGATTGTCGCACCAAGCATCAACCATATCGTCGCAGTTCCTCAAAGCGTCTCACTACGCCATGCGGCTTTTGTGACGGTTGGGGGTATCGCTATCCAGGCGTTGCGTCGTGCCGATATCCAGTTCGGCGAGGTCATTGCGATCTATGGACTGGGGTTAGTCGGGCAGATTTGTGCTATGATTGCGAAAGCCGCCGGTTGCATCGTCGTTGGCATCGACATCAATGCGAAACGCAATCAGATCGCTAAGGCCAATGGCTTGGATCTTGTGCTCGATCCTTCCCAGTCGGATCTCACACGACGAATCATGGATTTTACCGACAAACAGGGCGTCGATGCTACGATCATCTGTGCGAGTTCCAAATCAGATACCATCATCAACGCAGCGATGGAGATAACCCGTAGGCAGGGTCGGGTGGTTCTGGTCGGCTATGTCGGGCTCAACATACAGCCTAAGAACTTTCTGTATCGAGAACTAGACCTCCGATACTCCAGGGCCTACGGTCCCGGTAGCTATCATAATGCATACGAAAAAGGGCGGGTGGATTACCCCTTTAGCTACGTCCGTTGGACCGAGAAGCGTAACCTTCAAGAATTTATCCGCCTTCTCAGCGCTGAAAAAATCAACCTGGAACCCCTTATCGGTGGCGGCTACACGGTTGATGAGGCTCAGCAAGCCTTCGACGATCTACAATCTGGAGCACTTGGGGGCATCGCCGCCCTACTTGACTACAACGCTGGTGAGCCGCCAGATATGCGTAAAGCTCTGAAAGTACGCCCCCGGCGTAAGCAACAGGGCAACGTCGGCATCTCGGTTGTTGGAGTCGGCAATCACGTTTTAGATAAGCATTTGCCGTATCTCCATAGCATGGCAGATGTGGAGCTGCGGGGGCTTGTGTCGGCAACGGGTAAGAACGCCACAATGGTTGCGAAAAAGTACAAACCGACCCTGCTTACCACGGCTCTGGAGGAGGTGCTGAACGATCCGGAGACAGATGGCGTGATGATTTGTTCGAGTCAACATAAACATTATCAACATGCCAGACAGGTCGTTGAAGCCGGTGACAAGGCGGTATTTCTCGAAAAGCCGATGGTTACCCTCCTTGACGATTTTCGCGCCTTCTACATGCTTATGCAGGAGAAGCCTGTTCTTTTTACGTTGGGACTCAATCGGCGCTATGCCCCCCTCATTCGCAGGCTTCGAGAGCATATCGAGGGGCCCGTGGATGCGGTGAGCTATGTGGTAGCTGCCCCTCTGATACCGCCAGATCACTGGTCACTCGATGAGGTCGAAGGGGGAGGACGGCTGATTGCTGAAGGAGAGCATTTTATCGATCTCTGCAATCTGCTCATTGACCGCAGTCCTCTCTCGGTTTATGCCCAGGCTTTGGGTCCTATGCCGGACGACATACGGAGGTTATGCAATTACGCCATAACACTTCACTATGAAGATGCCGTTGCGAACATCATCTTTAATGAAAGTGGAACACCAGGCTATCCCCGTGAGCGAATCAGTGTGATGGGGCGAGGCCAGATTGCAACCCTCAATGACTTTTCTAAACTCACCATTCACGGCAGAAAGACCCGTACATTTGGCCGCGGCAGGCAGAAGGATATGGGGCATAGACAACAGTTGAAGGAATTTGTAGCAGCCATCCAGGGCAAACCCAACAACTTGCTTACCTGGGAGGACGCCGCGACAGCAACACTATGCACGTTTGCCGCCCAAGAAAGCATTCGCAGCGGGAAGTGCATCAACCTTCGTGCCTTCAGGAAGGCCTTGATAAGAAAGCCCACCGGCAAAGCAGGGAGCCATTCTGAGCTTCCATCTACGCGCTAACCTCTACAACTTGGCTGAGCACTAAGGCCATTCACAAAACGTGGTCCAACCCGGTACTGCAGCGAGCGATCCAGCTAATATGGGTTGGGTTGGTCGTTGGCTTCATTGGCTACTATGGCTGGCACAACTGGGAAACCTATCGAAGTTATACCTGGCATGTAGACCTCTCCTTTGTGGTCATCGCTGTGGCCTGGGATATGCTACAACGGCTCCTGGGCGGGATACGGTGGGTACTCATTGTATTACACAACTCTGAGCAGCGCCTAAGGGGTGCGGTATTCGATCAGTTCAAGGTTTACTTCACCTCTAACCTAGGAAACTACATCCCCGGCAGCGTGTGGTCGATAGCGAGCCGCATCCAGATGAACAGGAGCAGAGGGATCCGCCCTTTACACACGTCGATAGGGATTGCCTATGAGATGGGACTTCTGGTTTGGTCAGGCTGCATGGTAGGCTCTTATGCTGCAGTAAGCTGGTTTTCCCTCGACGATTGGAGCATCGCTGCGTTGATGATAAGCCTTGCTGTTTTATCGCTCCCTATCATGCACCCCGCGACCGTTAACCTGTTCTTGCGCTACCTGCTACAGATGCTGAAACGGCCCGCAGGGCACGTCAATGTTACCTTCGGCCGGGGGATCGTGTTAGGGTTAGTGTCTTTAGCTGCCTGGATTTGCGAGGGCTTGAGTTTTTTCTATCTGTTGAAAGCGTTCCTTCCCGCCATATCCGTAGCGCAGTTGGCTACCCTTACATCCGTTTACGCGCTGGCATGGACTATCGGATTTTTGGCAATATGGGCGCCTTCTGGCCTGGGGGTGCGTGAGGGGGTGATGGTTTGGTTGCTAAAGACGTATGTTGAGGCTCCTCTGCTCGTAGTTGTCACAGTAGCCCACCGGATGATCAACATGGGTGTGGACGTAGCCTGGGCTTTTCTTGCGTTTCTTCTTCACAGAGAGAAGGTGATGACCAATCTACCGGGGGAGCCCAAGTAATCCTATTTCTTCGGGCGTTGGGGAGGGCGCATCGCAATGCAGCTTGTACACCTTAGCCGTTCCGTACTCGTACACCACGGTGCTGAGACGCGCATCGGATAGAATACCGGCTAGCGGGGTTTCCACGTGAAAGGGATGCGTGCTGTAATAGGCATCTAGCAAAACATGGTCGATACCCTGAGAGGCTAAGAGATTACAGCCCTCGTCCACATCGGTGATCTCATATAACCGCTGAACCCCTCGTGGATCTCCATGACTGACCCCCTTCCTTTGCGCGTAATAAAAGTAACGTTTGGAGCGAAAGACCAACGCGGTAGCCGTTTCTGGCGTGGAGGCATTCATGTACGCAACCGTCGCAAAAAAGTCATGGGAATGTTGCAGCTTCGTCTCTTCGCTCGCCAGGAAATAATGCATGGTCTGCTTAATGCCGAGGTAACGGTTCCAGACAGTCCGAGCAGCCTCAATAGGTTGCCTAACGACGGTGCCAACCCACGTCAGACTGTGCAGGCGTTCATAAAGATGCCCGGGGTTTGTCAGGCCCACCTTGGCCCCACGCACCGCTGTCACGGCGGCTAAGGGCATCACCAAAATGAGGACGACGCAGAGTACGCTGAGGCGGCTTAGCCACATCTTCCTGCGCTGCGCCACTGCACGCAGGGTTGCGTTGATGGATAAGGCGCAAAAGTAGGCGATGATGGGAATCAGCGTCGCGATATATCGAGGGTTGGACGACGTCATTTTGCGCACGTCTGAAAGGATAACAACAATGCAGATGGCGGCTGTAACGCCAAGGATGATGTCTAGCCTCGTTTTGCCAGGTCGACGTAGCCACCAGAGGACTGAAAAGGCAAAAATCCAAAAGACAACTCCGAACGATTCGATTCCCGTGAACATCTGGAGTTTACCGAAGAGGAATTTCTTGAACGCTCCCTGTTGCCCTCTGCGCGAAGCTAGCCAGGTACCTTCTTGGTTGTTGCTCAGCGCTTGCGGTAGTCGTTCTGGGATCAATTCGCCAAGCCCAAGGGCATTCATAGCATCTAAATAAACCGATGCGATCGCGGGAAAATCCCGCATCATTCTCTGTGCAACGCTTGGTTGGGCATAATGATAACTTGCGCCGAAAAATAGCGCGATCAGGCCGATGGCAACCACAGATGCCAGCTTGCGCCGTACGGTATCACGATAGAACCACAAATACAGCGCAGGGACGAAGCCCAATAGCATGACATTAAAGAAGTGGGAATATATCGCGAAGCCAACATAGAGCCCGAGTAGGAATATGCCAGCGCCCCGTTTTGCGTTGATGATGGTATCGAGCAGGACAAGGGCGGCGAAAAAGAAATAGATGCGATGCGGATCTTGGGTATTCATGTAACTGGCGTAGACAAAGATCGGTGTGGCGATCAACACCAGGCCGCCCCAACGAACCATATCTAGGTCGCGGGAGCGGCGATAGAGCACCCAGCAGAGCAAAAGCAGGCAGAAGAGGGCATACGTCGGCGAAACTGTCCTGACGAGTAGGTCGCCCGAAGCATTGCCTTGGAATAAATAGAACCAGACATAGAGCATCTCCAGGCACTGCGTCTGAAAATTAGAAAAGAAATAGCCGGTCTCGGGGTCGGGCACGAACCTCGGGTATTGCTCGAAGGCAAGATTCCGGTAGAGGGTTCGTGCCTCCGTCGTAAAAGACAACGCATCGGACTCGACGATAGGGAAGCCAATCGCTATGACGAAGATGAAAAGATAGATAGCGGCAATGAGGCCGAACACTGCCGTGGCGCGGGGGCGGATGGACCACTGGCGGCGTGCACTCGCGAACAAACCAGCGTAGGTGTCGAGCAGGATCGGGATTTGTCGACGTGCTAACACCAGGATACCGGCAAGGCAGAGGACAATCACCGAGAGATAGGTCGCCGGGGCCTGCCTCGGAAAAAACAAGATCAGGTTATAGAGGAGCCAGGAGATGGCGATTGGTCCAAGTCCCCGTGAGAGGAAGAAGACATCGCGTACGGTATCCTTCTCCCTGGCCTGTAACACCCTCAGGACGAGCAGGCAAAGCAGGTCCGAGGCAATCCAGAAGGTAAAGAAGAAAAGAAGGATTGCTACGACCATTATTCAGACTAGGTGGACATGATGTCTCCTTGGCCTGAAAGATACAAAACTTGGTATCAAAAAACCCCTATAATTCCGCATTCCGCAACGTAGTAAAACCCTATCGCCGAGTCCTCCGACGAAGTCCTAGGCTCAGCGATTGACTAACCAATTCTTGCAGTTTCTTGTTATCCAGACGAAGCACCACGAACTATGGCTTCGCTCCCCATAAGACAACGCCTGGGCCGGGTCAAGCAAGCTAGATTCAATGGTCTGCTTCTGCGCGGCGTGGTGCTCGTCGTGGTGCTCGTGTTTTCAATCCTGCTTCGATTTCATAGCATCGACGAGCGCGGGATTGATGGAAGCGACAACGTGTTTTACACGAGTATCGCCGAGGCGTGGAGCGAAGGGGATTTCATCGATCAGCTAGCTGGCAGAGATCCCGGGTATCGTCCCGTAGTATTCTTCGCTTATGCCACGGCCCTCAAGCTGTTCGGGTACCACGATTCATCTATTAAAAAGATGAATGCAGGCGTGGATGTCGTGAACGTGTTGCTCATTTTTCTTCTTTGTTCACTTTTAGTCCGCAACAGTGTGGTTCCGGCTTTTGCAGCGTCGCTGTGCTACGGGTTGCTTCCCCTGGCTATACACATGTCTCGGATCGAGTTGACCCACATTCTCTCGGGGTTGTTCGTGCTGCTGGCCTGTTGTGCTTTTGTATCGTATTTCATAGCCAGAAGAGGATGGATCAAGGGATTTTTCTTAGTGATGACCGGTGGGTTTGTGATACTAGGGTCGCTCACGCATGAGGACTTGATCCTGTTAGGTCTGGGGTATCTGTTTTTTCTTGTATTTGCGTTCCTTCGGCAGGGGAATCTCCGCGAGCATGCACGGTCGTTGATTATGGCCTGTGCCCTGTTTGTTGCTATGCTGGCCCTCGGCGCGTACAACATGATCTTGCATAACATCGAATTTCCAAGATCAGCTTTACCTGCTGGCCCTCTAGATCAGGTCACTATCGGCTACATCGAGAAAGTGCTGCGCATGGCCAACAACGGCATTGTGGCCACGAGCTCTGGCCTGGTTCTCGTCCTCACGCTAATTCTTCTTCTTACCCTTTGTCTCCGTCCGCTTATCCAAAAGGTGTTCAGGCGCAAGAGTGCCCCCTTACCCATCCTCTATTTCTTGCCCCTGGTCCTTATCCTGGTCTACTTCGCTTCATTCGCATACTTCAGAAACGCGTTCTTCATCCGTCTTTTTCTTCCGCTGCTTCCGCTCTTATTGGTTTTTCTGGCGGTCTGTTCGTACGAGCTTCATCGTCGGCTCAGTCTGCCGGTTGCCCGCGTGATGGTGGTGACGGGCACTATGTTCTTCGTGCTGTTCAATCTGGGATACTTTCAGACATGGCCTACCTATATGAAGAGGCAGTTTAATTCCACGTGGGCTT